>CM067312.1:24075348-24341185 GCA_034231615.1 Meghimatium bilineatum
GTTGTTGAATTATCTAACTGTGATCAACGTCGGTATTTAAAAAAAAACGGGCGTGTCGTTTTTTTCCAGGCAGGGAGTTACAGGGAATAAGCCTATTCGAGTGGCTTGTCTGATAAAGACCGCATGCCTTGCTGTCGCCACGTCATGTTCAGGTTAAGTTGTTTTTTTTAAATCTACACTATGACAGCGTCGGAATTCCAGGATTGAAAACAACTTGTTACTGTCTGGTCTGAATTTGGTGTTATAATTAAATTGGTAGCATATCCTAATCAGGACGTAGCTATCGACCATTCGACCCAGCATTTGTTGGTTGTGGTGACTTTTTTTTCTAGGCAATATAAATACGTTCAGTAGTTTCCAATTGCTTTCTGAATGGTTCAGATGCACAATTGCCCATGGCGGGGATCGAACTCGGTACTTTGGCCGTCACATACGCGCTCTGTACCACTTCGATACACGTTTTAATATCGTATAAGAGATAACCCGATCGATATTATTATTGTTTCAGATGCAGACGTAGTGCTATTTTCACATCAACAGTTACGTTACGTAAGATAGTTAATTCCATATTTTAATATCGGCAGTTACGTTACGTAAGATAGAAGTTCACGGCAGTTACGTTACGTAAGATAGAAGTTCATTCCATATTTTAATATCGGCAGTTACGTTACGTAAGTTAGAAGTTTATTCCATATTTTAATATCGGCAGTTACGTTACGTAAGTTAGAAGTTTATTCCATATTTTAATATCGGCAGTTACGTTACGTAAGATAGTTCATTCCATATTTTAATATCGGCAGTTACGTTACGTAAGTTAGAAGTTCATTCCATATTTTTCATTTGAAATGTAGATTGGTGAAACTATACTCATTCTCACTGAACCATAATCATACCTTTACCTGTTTTGAACTCATGTGGGATACTCTGTACCATATCTCTTTTCTTTTCGTTTTTTTCTTTTCTCTTTTTTTCTGTTTTCTTTTCTTTGTGTTGTGTAATACTCTCACTATGTTCATGTGGTCCGTACAAGCAGTACTATCACAATACCTATTTTTGTTTTAACTCATGTGGGCCATACAAGCAGGACCATCACCATATCTTTGTATGTTTTAACTCATGTGGGCCATACAAGCAGTATTATCACCATATCTCTGTATGTTTTAACTCATGTGGGCCATACAAGCAGTATTATCACCATGCCTCTTTCTGGTTTAACTCATGTGGTCCATACTAGTAGTACTATCAATATACCTCTTTATGTTTTAAGTCATGCCGGCCACACAAGCAGTACTATCAGCATATACATCTATTTATATTTGAACTCATGATGTTCATACTTTCACTTTACCATCATCATACCTCTCTACCTGTTCTGAGATTATGTAGGTGAAACACTACTGTTGCATCCTATAATCTGTTGATCTTTTAATATTTATTTTATGGATATTTTGTGGATATGGATTAACATTTATTTAATAAAGGATTTCTCCTACTTCAAAAAAATGTGTTGACATTTTCACAATGACATGCAAACAGCCAGAGAAGAAGAAATAATATGACAGAGAATGGTCGGGTAGAGGATTGTAATGCCAATGAAATGTGTACTCGATGTGACTAATAGATGATTACATTTCTGGGAATGAAACGTAAACAATACACGGAAACAGACGACACATGCTGATACTAGCAGGAAATGAAAACTTTTTATTTGTGCAATGTTCTATTACATCTTTTTTCTGATGAGATTTTTTCCCCTTGTCCACAGGAAACTCATCCGGTTACGCTTCCCTTCTTTCACTCGGTTCACATAAACACGCTGGCTTTGACTTCTCAACACCTCAACGTGAAGGAAGTAGGGACAGATCAGACGTGAGTTAGAGAACAATGCAAGACGTCTGTGTGGTTGAGGACACATGGTTGAAGAAGAAAAAAAGAAACATTTGCAACCATAAGCTACTCTGAAAACACAATGTTTTGTAGTAATAAAAGTAATGTCGGAGTAGTGTAACTGATGTTCAGCTCGCCTCACAAAGCATAACTCTTCCAATTAGGTAGTTCGAACGCCGCCCAGCCCGTGTGTTGTCAAATCCCGAAAGGGGAGCAAATATTAGCAATACTGTTTACTTTCCATGCATATAGCAAGAGGCGACTAAGGAGGATATGCGGTAGAGTTGACTGCCTTATCCCATAAAGGATCAAAGTGACCGGATGTCTTGCTGAGATAAAATATGTCCGAACAAAAGGAGCAGAAATCTCAACACAGCTATAAACCATGCCACAACACATTATCCGTACTATATCCTGCAAATTATCCGGAGTTTGAGAGCGAACGCAGATAAAGAAGACGAATGCATCCACATTGTACCTGACGTACTATTGGTGCCTCATATTTCAATAACAGTTGAATAGCCATCTTCTGTACAGGTTCTCTTCAATGATTTTGATCATTATTAATAGAAGTAATAGTAGAGGTGGAAGTAGCAATAGTAGTAGTAGTAGAAGTATCAGTAGTAGTAGTAGTAGTAATAGAAGTAATAGAAATAGTAGTAGAAGTAGTAATAGTATTGGTAGAAGTAGCAATAATAGTAGTAGTAGAAGTATAAGTAGTAGTGAAGTAGTAATAGTATTGGTAGAAGTAGCAATAGTAGTAGTAGTAGAAGTATCAGTAGTAGTAGTAGTAGAAGTAGCAATAGTAGTAGTAATAGAAGTAATAGAAGTAGTAGTAGAAATAGTAGTAGTAGTAGAAGTAGCAATATTAGTAGTAGTAGAAGTAGTAATAGTATTGGTAGAAGTAGCAATAGCAGTAGCAGCAGTAGTAGTAATAGAAGTAATAGAAGCAATAGAAGAAGAAGTAGTAATATTAGTAGTAGTAGAAGTAGTAATAGTATTGGTAGAAGAAGCAATAGTAGTAGTAGTAGAAGTATCAGTAGTAGTAGTAGTAGTAGTAGTAGTAGTAATAGAAGTAATAGAAGCAATAGAAGAAGAAGTAGTAATATTAGTAGTAGTAGAAGTAGTAATAGTATTGGTAGAAGTAGCAATAGTAGTAGTAGTAGATGTAGTAATAGTATTGGTAGAAGTAGCAATAGTAGTAGTAGTAGTAGTAGTAGTAGTAGTAGTAGTAGTAATAGAAGTAATAGAAGTAATAGAAGTAGTAGTAGAAGTAGTAGTAGTAGAAGTAGAAGTAGCAATAGCAGTAGTAGTAGAAGTAGTAATAGTATTGGTAGAAGTAGTAATAATAGTGTTAGAATTAGTAATAGTATTTGTAGAAATAGTAATAGTTGTCGTTGAAGTAATAATAGTAGCGACATAAACAGTAATAGTAGTGATAGAAGTATTAGTGGTAGAAGTAGTAGTAGTAGTGTTAGATATAGTAATAATAGTGGTTAAAGTAGTAATAGTAGTGTTAGATGTAGTAATAGTAGTGACAGAAATAGTAATGATAGATGCAGATGTAGTAATAGTAGTGGTAGAAGTAGTAATAGTAGTAGTAGAAGTAGTAATAGTAGTGGTTAAAGTAGTAATAGTAGTGTTAGATGTAGTAATAGTAGTGACAGAAATAGTAATGATAGATGCAGATGTAGTAATAGTAGTGGTAGAAGTAGTAATAGTAGTGTTAGAAGTAGTAATAGTAGTGGTAGAAGTAGTAATAGTAGTGGTAGAAGTAGTAATAGTTTTGTTTAAGTAGTGATAGTAGTAGTAGTAGAAGTAGTAATAGTAGTGGTTGAAGTAGTAATAGTAGTAGTTGTAAATGAAGTAAACATTTTAAGTAGTAATAGAAATAGCATTAGTAATGAGTAATAGTAATTCCAGCCGCGACTTGTTTATAAAATTGATTTTTTCGGGGATCACCCCGAGTATTATCGCTTGAGGATGCGTACGTGGTGTCAGTGCTATCAGTATAGACAGGAGAGCGTGCTACTTGCTTGAGAAGTACGATGAACATATGAGGTAACCCGGGTATAGTGAAGTCAATTCTCTACGTTTTTGAGTCTTTGAGACCTACAGATATTTCGCATGCGGACAGGGCCGGCCCTAACAATTGCGAGGCTAAATGCGAAACGGATTGCGCGGGGCCCAGTCTGGGTAGGGAAGAGGATAATAAAATAAATTCTAATATGAATTTATGGGCCTATGAAGTGCGGGGCCCAATGCGGCCGCATAGGTTGCAATGGCCTAAGACCAGCCCTGCATGTGGAGGTGTAGTATGAAAATAGCCACCGCTGTGCTGGCTGGGCACTAACCGGAAAACATTAGCAACAGTTTTCTACAAGACATGTTGCTGGTGGTGATTCGTGCCATGGGATTACAAGACATGTTGCTGGTGGTGATTCGTGTCATGGGATTACAAGACATGTTGCTGGTGGTGATTCGTGTCATGGGATTACAAGACATGTTGCTGGTGGTGATTCGTGTCATGGGATTACAAGACATGTTGCTGGTGGTGATTCGTGCCATGGGATTACAAGACATGTTGCTGGTGGTGATTCGTGCCATGGGATTACAAGACATGTTGCTGGTGGTGATTCGTGTCATGGGATTACAAGACATGTTGCTGGTGGTGATTCGTGTCATGGGATTACAAGACATGTTGCTGGTGGTGATTCGTGCCATGGGATTACAAGACATGTTGCTGGTGGTGATTCGTGCCATGGGATTACAAGACATGTTGCTGGTGGTGATTCGTGTCATGGGATTACAAGACATGTTGCTGGTGGCGACTTGTGGCATGGAATTTGGCGTCTAAAACACGTGGGATATCGAAAATGACCTAAATGCCAAGTTGGGACAAAGTGGTAATTATCGCATCAAATCGTCAGACAGGATGCATCTGATGTCGTTACGCGGTCCACATACTGTAAATTCATGAAAGGTTAATAAAGAATTCAGAAGTATGAGGGTATTCTAATATTTTTCTCAATCTTACTTTTACCTTCAATTTTTTTCTTCTAAATGTGAGAGTCAGCAGCCATATCTATATGCCACTGTTAGCACGAAGAGTTAACACATACCCGATTTAGAAGCAAACGATCTAATTATAGTATTGCTACAGCCGTGGCTCTCGACAGTGCAGACCTTCTAGCCGATTTAATTAGGCCTTTATTAGGTACGTTTTTGATTATTGTTACACTATCCAGTGGTTAATATTTATATACTTGGAACAGTCTTTGCTAGTTTTGGCATGCAATTTCAAGTATATTAATATTGGCTAAAACACGGAAAAAAGAACCAATGAAGGCCTCAATAATTCAGCTAAAAGCATGTTCTGCCAAGAGCCACGGTTATACCTATGTCCCTAAGCTCCATTGGGAACGTACACGTTTAGAAGTCTTCTGTTTCTGATGTTTATACCAAATTAACCAAAGATGTTTTTAATCATTTGTCAGAAAGTACATACAATATGCTGCTAGTTCACAGCAAATCTATATTTCCACATTTATACGATCCCTCATATATTTTATAGTAAATCTAAGGTATTTCCGCATTTAGGCGACCCATCATATATGTTTTACAGTAAATCTATTATGTTTTCACATTTAGGCGACCCATCACATATGTTTTACAGTAAATCTATTATGTTTCCACATTTAGGCGACCCATCATATATGTTTTACAGTAAATCTATTATGTTTCCACATTTAGGCGACCCATCATATGTTTTCTGTTGTCATATTCTGTTATCTGTTTGTTTTTTTCGGCATCGCTCGTATTCGGTGACCCGGCACAGATTTAAATTTATATACACACTAGCACGGTTTTATGAGTCTGAACGAAACGTGGGTTTCTCTAGTCTACGGTACAGAATCATCATTTGCTGGAAGTGTATATCCAGATTAGAGATCTTCCTTCTTCATTTTGATATTAGAATTTCTTTCTTGTGAGACTTTCGTTCAGGACATCTCAGTCTGATACGGAGTCATATTTTTAATCGGATAAGAAATTATTCCCTCACGTCTTTGTGATATGAGCCGTTTTTTCCCCCTGCTGTATAGGAGCAGTTGAATGTAGTGTCTTAATTCTCTGCCCGATAACCAGGCGGTCTGAGTTTGAGTTTAGTCCAATGACTATTGGTTTTCAAAACAAAACTCACGTCTCAGAATCAGCTATCAGGAAATGAGTACCAGAATTTATGCTCTGGGTAGGTCGAAGAATTGCGCAATAAATATGTGCTAAGACGCTGGTTGATAACTCGTATCACCTTACATTCTCTTCAAACAATGGTTCAGTATTAGAGCATTGTCTAGTAAAACAGAGTGCTATGACCCTGACTCACAATTATCTATCATATTAATTCTACATTTACTCGTACCGTTTCTTTCCTTTTGTCAATGACACGCACTGAGATGGTCTCTGTATGTGGTCGCTCTTGGATATGAATTATATTCATTCTGTCGTATGAATCATCAAATTAAATATTTGGGGCATTGGTAATTGACGTCTATACTAATTTCTACCAGATCATTCCCCACTTCTGGGCGTTGACCATTTAATTCCCGACGAGGTCAATCTTCACTTGCAGAGCCTGAAAGAAATATATTGCGTGTCCAGTACACTGTGCGAGCTACGTCTTGGGGGAAGTGTCGGCTAAATATTGACATTCAGAGATGTTATTAGTAGAATGTTCCCCCATCGTATGACCTCGACAGTCTGTGCTTGATTCAAATTTTGTTCTGTGAATTGTGACATAGATTTTGTATGTTTCCAGAATGCAGCTACCTCGTTGAAGTGATTTAATCATAACTGGTAATATAACATTCAAACAAAAGGAATATGTACTTCTTCCCATTATATTTAGTAGTGACAGCTAAGTGGTATTGTACTTCTTCCAATTATATTTCGTAGTAACATCTGAATGGTATTGTACCTCTTCCCATTATATTTAGTAGTGACAGCTAAGTGGTATTGTACCTCTTCCAATTATATTTAGTAGTAACAGCTGAGTGGTAATGTACTTCTTCCCATTATATTTAGTAGTAACAGCTAAGTGGTAGTGAGCTGAGATGTATAACTCTGCTTGAACAGCTTCTGGTACTTCAGCATCAGTAGTGTCCCAACGTTTCATTCGCAATCTCATCATTTCCATGTGAATCCCGTAACTTCATTTACGTTTTCATTTGTAAACCACGTGCCACGAAATATATAGATGAAACTGGGAAAAGACTTAAGTGATTATTTCTGTCGACATCATCTTGCCATTAACCACAGAACACATGCTCTGGTTGTTATACATTTCAATGACACTGATCATCGTGGTTCCAAGATATTCAGGTAACTGATCATGTATCATTGACAATAGAACTAGAAACACAATTGAAAATTGCTATATATTATAATTTGGTACCCTTAAGCCATGTTCTTAATACCGATCATTTATTTATTTACATTGAGGGGGGGGGTGTAATTTTATTCCTTTCACGTTGTTTTCAGACATAGTTGTTTTATTTCGCTTTCGTTCTCCCTTTTTTTTTCTATATGCGCCTCTAAAATGTCTGCCGCCTTACGCTTTTGCGATAGTGCTATTATTGTTACTTTTTCTATTTGTTCACTATTTTTCTTGTAATTTCTTGAAAAAGATCTCAAGGTTTTAACGTTGAAACTGTCTTGAATACCGCTATTTGTATTTTTTTTTAAATCCATACTATATAGTCTGATAGTCTGTGCATTCATTTTAAAGATTATCGACTTTGTCTTCATAAGTACAGTGGAGTCTGGATAAGTATTAGGGACCTAAGGAAATTGTTCTACTGATCAGGAATTCTACTTATCCAGATTGCACTGAGAACATATATTACTACAGTGTACCAAGCAGTAGTATTGAGTAAAACAATTGTACCACTTAGGAAACACCATACATTAACAAATACAGTTAGCACATATGCCTACATGTAGCAAGACAATATCAGAAATGTGGAAATATTTCATTATTTTAGAAAACATAACATTACAATCATATGAAAATATTTCTTTCATGATAGTTCGACTTAATCATCAACATTTGTGTAGTCGGTATTCACTTTTAGGTTCTACTTATCCAAATATTCGGTAAGCGAATTCGACTTAACAGGAATTTTAATACAAATATAAAACAGGAAAATGGCCGGGACTAACATGATTGGTTCGACTTAATGAATTTCGACTTAAGCGAAGTTCGTCTTTAGTTGACTCCACTGTACTATCATTTCCATGAGACAACGGTTCCTTGAATGTATCGCAAATAATTAAGTGCACACGCGGTACTGACAATGTTGAATTTTACTTTTATTCTGAATTATGAAAATGAGGGTAGTGCCGATTGTTGTGCTGTTATCTTACACACGCTAATGCAAGTCGTGAAATATAGTGCCGATTGTTGTGCTGTTATTTTACACACGCTAATGCAAGTCGTGAAATATAGTGCCGATTGTAAGTGATTATCTTATGACGTTATATACTCGCAACTATTAAAATAGCATCAGCGTGATTTCACATGAGCCACTGCGCGTGAAGATATTAAATTGATTGAAACTATTTTTGTCACATTTATAAACTATCTGCTAAATCAATTCTGCGGTATTTTTTAAGAATTGAACAATTCAAAACCGGTAGTGAGCAACTGTCTACGCTTTGTGTAAAAGGAACGTTGTTTTTTTCCACTCATTATCAAGTCTCATCGTTACTATTATTGCGTGTCTCCTCCAGCAGCATCAACAGAAGAATGCCATCGGCGTCTCATGCTATTAGTAAGTAAAGTAACCCATAGCATTTATTAATGCCGTAGGGGTGTGAGATGTTAGCGATCTCACATTTCACAGGCTCTGCAAATGAGGGCGGTAGCCATCTCCTCTCCCTCGCAGTCTTTACTACCCGGATTAATCCGGTACCCATTTAAGGCTGGGTCGACCTGGGAGCCGTTGCGATCTGAAAACATTTCCGCCTCAGCTGGGGAATGAACCCAGGACCACTCATATGCGAAGGCAGTGCGCTAACCACTGCGCTAACGCGGCTCTCATGCTATTGCAGTGTCTCGAAAAATGTTTGGGATATAGCTTTCCATTTTGTAATGAGTGCTCGCATTAGATCATTCACATTGTTGATGTCATGATTACTGACCCATGTGTTCAATGTATCCCAAGTTTGTTCAATCAGATTCATGTCCGGAGAGTTTGTAGATTAATCCGGTACAAGCATAGTTTGCTAAAAATTCATGGTTGTATTAGCAGTGTCTTTTTCTTCTTCTGCGTTCGTTCTCAAACTCCAGCAGGATGTAGTCCAGAGAACGGAATGCGTTGTTTCATGTTTTACAACATTGCTTCGATATCTGCGCCTTTCAACCTGACAAATTCGACTTCAGCATGGCTTTGGGTCACTGATCCTATATGGGATGGGACAGCCAATTCCATCCCATAACCTCCTTAATCGCCTCTTACGACATGCATGGAAGGTAAAAAGTGTTGCTATTCTTCGCTCCCCTTTCGGGCCCCGGCAACACACGGGAGATATTAGCAGTGTGATGCCTAACGTTTTTGTGATGAAAGATTCCTATATCTTGGTGATCGTGTAAGAAAGGAGCAACGGTAGGTCGCAGTACTTGTTTAACGTAGTTATTATCAGTTACGTCAACTGGGAAAATATGAAGAGAACAGTCCCCATTGGAGAATCAACCCCATACATGTACGTTTCTCCTCCACATCTCTTCTGCCGGACTATAGACACAACCGCATATTTTTCTCTAGGACGACGCCAAGTCTGATCGATGTTTCCTATTAGCAATTGAAACATTAAATGGGATTTCATCAGAGAACACCATCGATCTGCATTCCATCATTGGGCAATGAATATTTTGTTGGGCCCAAGTCTTTCCGCCTGGTGACGTCTAGCAAAAGTAGCACCAATGTTAGGACTCCTGTTTTGCAAACCAGAGGAGTGAAGTCTCCTTCATACAGTGTTTGCGCTAATTAGCCCCTGAGTACGACGTGAATCAGATGGTGTTCGAGCCGTTGCTTGGAAGCAGTTGCAGAGATGCATTAGTACAATGTGGCGATCTCGAGCTAGTATTGTTACACGAGATAAACAAAAATAGGTAGATGTGTTACCAAAATAAAACATAAAACAACCTAACAAAATAGTATGTCCCTGTATCTCGTTGTTAGGTTGTTTTATGTTTTATTTTGGGAACACATCTACCTATTTTTGTTTATCTTGACATTTGCCCGGTGTTACTCCAGCCACATACTTCCTGCTTAGGGTTGTTATCCAACACAGGAACATTTATCCCTTGTTGTTACACGAGGATGACTGGGTCTGACTCGACCATCAGTAGTACCTGTCGCTAGGATTCTTTGATGCAGCCTTACTATAAGTGAACTGGTCACAACTGAAATATCTGGCAATGTTTCTGGTCTCCATTACACTGACAAGCACACCAGCAGCGTGCAGTTGCTTTTGTAACAGACCTTCTTTCGAACATAACTTTCGATAATGCGTTTTACTAGCTTTAGCTTCATTAATGTGATTGTGGAATGTTATCTTGTCATTTGATTTATATCCCCTTTCTCAGTGTGCTAGTTTTTGAGCTTTCTCATGTGATGTCTATATATAGTCCATATTCCAGCAGCATAAAACAGCACTAGAATTACGACTGATATGTAAACCTTTAGCGTAGTCTGTAGGTTAATGATATTTCTGAAAATAAATAAACCTAAAAACAAAACACAGATAAAATAAAAAATATAGACATAGTAGTGCAAAGACTACAAATATACACATAGAAAACAAAGCATATACATACACACTCACAGATTAGTTATACCTCGGAGTTTTGGGTCACAACCTCCATTGATTTTGACGGTCACAAATGTCTGATATAACCAAATTGGACTCATGACCGCAGTTGACAGCAGCTTTTCTCAATACAAGGGGTACACACTAAATGACCAATGATACTAAAAACAAACGGACTAAGGCATGCAAAAAAGATATACACACACAACAGAAACATACATGTATGCAGGAGTCCACGCAAAAAGCAAAATACAAATAAATGCAGACGTACACAATAGAAACAGACACACCGATATCACACAGGTACACACACATCACAGATGTACATATCCATATAAAGATGCACATATTCATACATACAATACCAACTTCAAAACTCGACCGCGCCCTGAAACACAAACTCTCAACCCTTGGGTTCTGACCCAATATGAGAGTTGTCTGTGAAATCACCAACTGAAACAGAAAGCTAAAACAAATATTGATTTAAACACATTTTTTAAAGTTTTAATCGATGTCTTAAAAGCGTAATAATGTCATATTCTTGACATGTGGTATATCAGCCATAAAATATAAAAAGTAGGATAATTTGTATTCTCACTGCAGCATATATACATAGACGCACGGATCAAAAAGCGCTTGTGTAAACAAATTCGTTTTGGGGAGGGGGGTATAGTGCTTAAGTCCTTTGCTTTGTGCTAAAAAATTATCAGGTTCGAATCTCGCTCGCGACGTCTTGTTTATAAAGCGGATTTTTATCAGAGATCCCTGGGGACTATCGCTTGAAGCGTGAAGTAACGTTATATAAGTGGTACTCTCGGCATGTGGTTTGTCGCTTCCTTGAGAGGAACGGAGTACGAATGCGGTAATCTGAGTACAATATCACTTCTGCGCGTCTTGTGAACACATTTGTAGAAACAGTTTGGGGGAAAATCCTTTGTGTAAACAGATTTGGGAAATCCCCTATATGACAACAGTTTTGGGAAAATGCGTATGTGTTAACAGTTTTTGGAAAAATCCTATGTGTAAACAGTTTCTGAGAAACACCTATGTGTTCTAGAAACTGTATTGAATTATATTATACTGAAATGAGTATTTTTATGCGTATTATTGCACCCAATAAAAAACAAACAAAAATATCTATTGGAATTACGTATCACTTTGCTTGTCGCTGATCTAAAAGAACAAAAACATGGGCAATAAATTTGTTTGTATAAAACGAGGTTGCCAATCAATTTGCTTTTATAAAATAAGGCCATCGGTCACTTTGCTTCTATAAAATGGGGTCGCGACTCGAAAATAAATTGAGAACCTGTGCTCTAAAACAACAAAGAAGACGTTTATACCACCGCGCCTCAGGAATATTTCACGATGACTACACTTAACGATGCTTAACAAAAACACATAAATATCTACAATCAAATAAAAGGTCGTGTTTTTGTGTGAAGAAAAACATCTCTAGTGCATAATTCAAATGGAAACGACTGCCTGGAGGGCATGGTTGCCATGAAATTCATTAAGTAACTGGAAACTATAAAAAATACTTGAGCGTGTGAGCTATCAAGAGAGATGTTACTGACAGGTGTACTCACAGAGAAAAGATTTACTTAAACTTACTTCCATTTGAAAACGTGGCTTGGCTAGCATTTAATTTCAACTAATTGGCTAATTATTTTTGAATGAAGATGACGCCTGCGTTTTTTTTTGGTGTTTTATGGAAACTGACGCACGTGAGATGATTTCTTCTTCTGTGTTCGCTCTTTGATAACTACGACGAAAGTTCATGTGATTTCCACCGGGGAGCGCGAAGTACGTTGTGCTGCAAGCTCCACAGCAGATCTGTGTTATTTGCACATTGGTGGGCCCAATGTGCAAATTTTTCGGCATGCCAATTCTGGTAGTGGGCTTCCCTAGCATCTGACAGCCTTTATATATGTCGCCAGACAGTGAATATGTATCGACCCTACGCCGTGACAGCCTATCACCCACAAGTCCTTGTAATTTTCAGGCCCTGGTTGGCAGTCTCCGTGGAGACAGTGGTCAGGAATGTAAGGGATAAATGTTCCAGTGTTGGGTAACAACCCTAAGCAGGAAGCAGGTGGCTGGAGTAACACCGGGCAAATGTCAAGATAAACAAAAATAGGTAGATGTGTTACCAAAATAAAACATAACACAACCTAACAACGAGATACAGGGACAGACGACGTTTCGACTATTAAGCCTTCATCAGGACAAACGAAAGACAACGGTACAACGAATCTTACATGGAAACAAACGTGGTTGATAGGAAGGAAAGAGGAGGAGAGATAGTGAATAGATAGTGGAGGAAGTAAATAAGGAGCGGCATATTGGGGAGGAAGAGAGTATGGGGAGAAGAAGTGAGGAGAGAAAGTGTACGGAAGGAGGTGAGGAGCGAAAATGGATAAGGTGTGGTAGTAAGTAAAATAGATAAGGTTAAATTAAGATACTTACCTCAAAAGTGGCAACACGCAATGAGTATAACGAATAGATAGCAGAGGAAGCAGAGATGGAGCAGCCTAGCAGGGAGGAAGAGGGTATGGGAAGAAGTGAGGAGGGGAAAGTGCACAGAAGGAGATGAGGAGTGAAAATAGTTAAGGTGTAATAGCAAGTAAACTAAGATAAATGAGGATAAATTCAGATACTTACCTGAAATGGCAACAGGCAATGAGTATTAGCATACAGTCGTCATGGAAACGCAAAAGAGGATGGTAGGAGAGATCAGATGAGGGAGAGAGAGAGAGATGGAGATGAAGAATAAAGTAGAGAAAAAAGGGAGAAAAGAAAGAAACGACCGAGCAGATATAGGCAGTGGAGAGAGACTATAAGTAGGAGTACATAATGGTGGGAAGAAAATACAGTGATAATACAATGATGTATGTAAGTGAGAGTAAAATATAAAATATAGGTGATAATATATAAAAAAGAACTTATCTGATACGTGGAGAACTGGCTAGCTTGAAACCAACAGTCACACTGGTGGGTCAGGGTCAATGGACAATGAAAGCTAGTGAGGCAAGTAGCGTCAATAAAATACCAACATGCCAGATTGTCACACCACAGGAAACTACAGGAAACTAAGAGGACTACAGAAATGGCCGCAGGGAAGATTGAGCGATAAGTATAACGGTCCAGTATTATGACGAGAGACCGACTGAAATAATAGGCAGGGCCGTAGAGAGAAACCCGATGCGGGTAAAAGTTAAAACCGTGACTCCTACAAATAGTCATAGAGACAGATAAAAAAAGGGATGAGGAATGCAGAGGAGAAGAACAAGAAAAGAGAGAAGAAGAAGAGAAAAAAAGAAAAGAGAAAAAAAAGAAGAAAAAACGAAAAAAGAAGAACCTTATTTACTTCCTCCACTATCTATTCACTATCTCTCCTCCTCTTTCCTTCCTATCAACCACGTTTGTTTCCATGTAAGATTCGTTGTACCGTTGTCTTTCGTTTGTCCTGATGAAGGCTTAATAGTCGAAACGTCGTCTGTCCCTGTATCTCGTTGTTAGGTTGTGTTATGTTTTATTTTGGTAACACATCTACCTATTTTTGTTTATCTTGGTCAGGAATGTAGGCTTATGTCGACTACGTCTATTTCGCACGAGGTGTTCCGCTGTTCGTGAACGTGTCTCGCGTAATTTGATTTATTGTGCCTGTGCAAGTCGGGTACTGAACCTTTTCTCTTCGCGAACATGATTCAGATATACGAGAGCATCGATGGTAGAGTTGGGCCCGGGTTTGTTCGCCCAGTTAACCAAGGTGTCATTCACCGATATCGTGAAACCCTCGCCCAAGTCTTAGTCTTCACTAATTTTTGAGTGGCGCTGCGGCCTGGAAGCTTGTACTCAAGCTGAACAAAACTTTTAAAGCGAGCATGATTCCGATATATGAAAACATCGACGGTAGAGTTAGGGACACTGAGGACTAGAAGTACGTTCTCGAGCTGAACAGCACTTTTAGTTCCGATTTCCTTTTAACGTTTTTTTCTCCTTTCCGTTCGCACGTAGCGTTGATATCTGGCGTTGCTCTGTACTCTTATTGTACGCAATACATTGGATTCACTTTTCGTCGTGATATCCGCCCATTTCGAGACTATTGCATTGACCGCTCCTTCAAAGCTCGATCCGTACTGAGCTGCGTCACTGTGTGTTGACCATGACTTTGTTTTTTTTTTTTGGCACAGAGGTATCAGCGATATTGCTTGTCTTTTGCAGTCAATTCTCATTTCATCTGCAGCCTCAACATTCCGGGACACGATCTCAAAAGTGTTTGCCAGAAGCAACACGAGCAGCATACTTCTGCTTCAAAGTGCACCACGAAGAGGTACTTTAGGATCTTAGTTATCTGCTAACCTTGGGTCCGTCAAGATCAACGCAGTATCCTTTGCACCCCAGATGAAATCAAAGAGCATTTACTGCTGACATTAAAATATGAAGTGTGTTTTATATGTGATCGTGAGCATGGTTTTTATATGCTCGTGATCGTGAGCATGGTTTTTATATGTGATCGTGAGCATGGTTTTTATATGTGATCGTGAGCATGGTTTTTATATGCTCGTGATCGTGAGCATGGTTTTTATATGTGATCGTGAGCATGGTTTTTATATGCTCGTGATCGTGAGCATGGTTTTTATATGTGATCGTGAGCATGGTTTTTATATGTGATCGTGAGCATGGTTTTTATATGTGATCGTGAGCATGGTTTTTATATGTGATCGTGAGCATGGTTTTTATATGCTCGTGATCGTGAGCATGGTTTTTATATGTGATCGTGAGCATGGTTTTTATATGTGATCGTGAGCATGGTTTTTATATGTGATCGTGAGCATGGTTTTTATATGTGATCGTGAGCATGGTTTTTATATGCTCGTGATCGTGAGCATGGTTTTTATATGTGATCGTGAGCATGGTTTTTATATGCTCGTGATCGTGAGCATGGTTTTTATATGCTCGTGATCGTGAGCATGGTTTTTATATGTGATCGTGAGCATGGTTTTTATATGTGATCGTGAGCATGGTTTTTATATGTGATCGTGAGCATGGTTTTTATATGTGATCGTGAGCATGGTTTTTATATGCTCGTGATCGTGAGCATGGTTTTTATATGTGATCGTGAGCATGGTTTTTATATGCTCGTGATCGTGAGCATGGTTTTTATATGCTCGTGATCGTGAGCATGGTTTTTATATGCTCGTGATCGTGAGCATGGTTTTTATATGCTCGTGATCGCGAGCATGGTTTTTATATGTGATCGTGAGCATGGTTTTTATATGTGATCGTGAGCATGGTTTTTATATGCTCGTGATCGTGAGCATGGTTTTTATATGTGATCGTGAGCATGGTTTTTATATGCTCGTGATCGTGAGCATGGTTTTTATATGTGATCGTGAGCATGGTTTTTATATGCTCGTGATCGTGAGCATGGTTTTTATATGTGATCGTGAGCATGGTTTTTATATGTGATCGTGAGCATGGTTTTTATATGTGATCGTGAGCATGGTTTTTATATGCTCGTGATCGTGAGCATGGTTTTTATATGCTCGTGATCGTGAGCATGGTTTTTATATGCTCGTGATCGTGAGCATGGTTTTTATATGTGATCGTGAGCATGGTTTTTTCTGAGAAAATAGAAGTGCCTTGTATACATCTGTCAACATACCGTAAGCTGCTGTACATACATTACGTAACAGGTTTTGGCCAATTTTGAACTCCGCCACTTGTCAACAGAATATCCACAATTCTTGGACCCCATCCCTTCTGCTTAATAATGACCAAAAATTACTCCACACTGCAAAAATATTAGAAAATGTACGAGAAAAGCAACACGAAGTTATTCAGATTTTATTTAGATTTAAAAAAAAGAAAATGTGCGTATTCAAACAATTGAATTGTATACTTAAAAAAAATTCGACGTCAAATTTTGTAAATGACCCCCCCCCCACCCCGTCTCTCCCTTGTCAGCAACTGTCAAACTTTTCAGATTGCTCTCCTCCCCCCTTTTTTCCCATAATTGTAGATCTACTTTGTGGAAATTAAATATGGCGAGAAATTCATATGTTTACGATGGTTACCGTACATATAGTATTGAGAGAAATATCTTGTTTTTGAATGATAATATCCGCCGAAGACAGATGTGTCGGGCCATTGGCGCAAATAAAACGGCAACACAACACATTTCCATTTTCTGGACTACATATTGCTGGAAATCTAGTTGGACCATTGTCCTGCTACAAGAGAGATCCAGTAGGAGTTTGAGAATGAACGCTCAAGAAGAAGAATGATAATATAGCTCTTATTGGTTGAAATGGTTCTTTTATATATATTGTTGAAAGTCATGATGGATAGTCTATGTTTCTTAAGCAACCATAGTAACTCATTCACTTTCGCGGGTCATTGTTTATATTATCCATGCATATTATTCTTCATTTTTTTCTGCGTTCGTTCTCAAACTCCTGCGAATCAGCAGGATGTAGTTCGGAGACCGGAATGCGTTGTGTCATGGTTTACAGCATTGCTACGATATCTGCGCCTTTTCATCCTGACACATCCGACTTCAGCATGGCTTTGGGTCACTGTCCCTATATGGGATGGGATAGTCAACTCAATCCCATACACTCCTTAGTCGCCTCGTTCGACATGCGTGGAAGGCAAACAGTGTTGCTATTCTTTGCTCCTCTTTCGGGCCCCGACTACACACGGGCGATCCGTGCATATTATACTTGGTTCACCTCTCGGTATATACATACACATACTTAAACGAACAGCAAGGTAAACTATACCCTACATGTTGAAATCACATATCATTTACTTAAACCAATTGCGGATTGAGCACTTACCTACAAAGACATTTTTAGAAAAAAGTATGGGAGTCTTGAAGAACTGTCAAATACAGCCAGATTTATCAAGAAAAGCACACTTACTGTCTAGACATAACAGTGCAGGAGAAGAAATAGTGTCACTGAAATTTTCGTTAGTAGGGGAAGAAAGAATGCACTCAGAGCAGTAGATGCGAATAGAAAAATTTCGTTTCGTTTTGAGAGGAAACTACTATATTTCAAACAGTTTTATGATTAGGATTTGTGATAGAATAAGGGTCACAGCTAGATTTGTAGTGCAAGAATAGGGTTTGTAGTGCAAGAGATATGATTATAGTTGGTGTTAGGATTTGTAGCCTTCTTGCTGAATTACTTCTAGCTGAATTAATGAGGCATTCTTTCGTTACTTTTCTTGATTATTCCCATGTTTCGTTGGTAAATATTTATATACTAGGCTGGCACGATTCCTTGTCAAAAACAATACTGTAGGGAACTGTCGAGGGTGGAAGAAGCAGAGGAGGATAAATAAAGACATGGACAGACGACATCTATGAATGGACAGGGCAAGATATTTTTACACTCATTCGCATCGCTGAGGATAGAATTCGCTGGAGGACTCTGTGTGCTGAAGCATCCTACGACCCTGAAGGGTTACGAGTTTATTGATTGATTGATTGATATACTAGGAATGACATGCCAAAAATAACCTTAATAAGTATACTTAATAAGTATATAAATAGCAACCAATGGAAAATGAGACAATAATAAAAAACGTACCAAATGAAGGCCATTTTACGTTTAGTAGTTAGGTCTTCTATGCCGACAATCACGACACTACTGTTAAGTAAAAAAATGCGGGTCTCCCATTTTCCCCTTCGCTATTGATTTCCCAAGGAAAAATTATGAATAAATCACAGAAATACGAGATGATAACCAATTTTAGGTGCTAACTGTTAGAAATATCTATAGTCATTTACCCAAGTAGGCTATATTATGTCGTTAAATTGATGGATAACTCCAAGAAACAAACGATGATACTGTTATCTATAGTCAATCTAAAGCGAGAAGTTGGTTGGTTGCTGATCCAGCGGTCCATGTCCTATGCCCAACATTATAGTGCTGGAAAGTAAAGCAAGAAGTTGGTTAGTTGCTGATCCAGCAGTCCATGTCCTATGCCCAACAATTATAGTGCTGTAAAATAAAGCGAGAAGTGAAAGAGATAAATTTCTGCTTGCGTGGGCAAAATTAGAGATAAAATACATATTTTTATTGTTGAAATAAAGGGAGAAAAATGGCATATGTAAGCAATTAGGAGAAATATAAAGAACAGATGTGGACCGGAAGTAAAACTCAGGTGTTGAAGTAATCTAACTGTATTTATTATTTTGTTCGTATTGCTTTTTCTTTTTTTTTTGACAGTTTGTGCAAATACACGTGGGAATTAATTAATGGATTCGCTGTTAGATCAGACAAATTGTCATATTTTCGTCGAAAGTCTGTCGTAATGAGCCGAGAGCAGAGGCGAGGCGACCATATACACAATGTAAGCATTGCTTTCAAATTTACTTTAGATTATATACCATACAAAGTAATAAATGTAGTATACAAGTCTGTCAGTATGTAGTCATTTATAAAAAGTATACATCTTGTCAACATTAATATTAGATTCCATCTGTCTGTCTGTCTGTTTGTACGCTGTTGCCCTTGTTTGCATTTGTCGTCAGGGGTAGAAGAGTTCTCTATGTGGCCTTCTTGTGTGCTGTTTGAGCGCTTGTTCCGGTGGTTTCTTTGATTTCTGTGGTCTATTTTTTGCATGGTTTGCCTCTGGCTTTATAGCCGTGATGTCTGTCATCGTCATCTGTGGCATGCTATCTGTTGGTAATCTGGAAGTGTGTGAAAACCACTTGATCTGTTGTCTTTTGATGTGTTCCCAATACTGGTATTATTAAAAGACATGACACCTTATTAAAGACCTTAATTGAGGGTACAGTCAAAGGGAAGCGAGCAAGAGGTAGGCAGAGATACAAGTGGGATTGTAACATCACGAGATGGACAGGTTACAGTTTAGCAGAGTGCACCACCAAAGCAAGAGATATGGAATGTTAGAGATATGTTGCAGCCAACCTGTGTTGCGGAGACGGCACTTGATGATGATGAACACTGGTATTGTTTTGTTTATCTGTCTGATGTTATCCTTTCTAATTCTATCTCTTAATGACACTTCGAGTATTCTTCGCCGGCATGTCATTTCTGCTGTCACTATTTTTCTTATGTCTCGTCCTGTCATTATCAAAAGCTCAAGAGTGCAACACGAAAAAAAAGAGAAGAAATAAGACGTTTGACAAGATATCGTATCTTGTTAAGTTGGATTGCTTGGTGTAGTTAAGTTTGATTGCCTGGTGTAATAGAGTCACATTGCCTAGTGTATTTGACAAGGATTGACTGGTGGTGTTAAGTTTTATTGCCTGGTGTAGTTAAGTTTGGTTGTCTAATGTAATTGAGTCGGATTTCATGGTGTAATTGAGTCAAATTGCCTGGTGTAATTGTGATGGATTGCTTGGTGTAGTTAAATTGAATTGGCTGGTTTAGTTAAGTTGGATTGCCTAGTGTAATTGAGTAAGATTGATAAAAAGTCATAGAGGATTGACTATTATACTCAGATTTCCCCATAAGTACCCGTCCCTGTCAATAAAGAGGCATGTATCCTGTCAAGAGCAGCACAATTTATCGCAAGCTATTCCTTAGCCTCAGACGATAATCATAAGGACTTTCCGGGAAAAATACATATTATATAAACAAGACGTCACAAGTGAGAATTGAACCGGCAACCTCCTGATCACACAACAAATGGTTTAACAATTACGTCGGAATAATCGTTGTAGTTGCTCTGTTGTAGTTACATTATGTTGTCGGTTGTGTTGTAGATAGATCTGTAATAAATAAGTTAGACTGCTCTGCTTCAATTAATTTAAATTGCTCTGCTGCAGTCACTTTAGACCGATCTGTTGTGGGTAAGTTGACTGCTCTGCTGTAAAGCTGACTTGCTCTGCTGAAGTCACGTCGGACAGCCGCGCCGTAGTTACGCTGTATTTCTCTGCTGTAGATGACATTTTTAGAAAGTAGAAATATTTCTCATGATGAGGAACGCTTCTTTCAACCAATAAAGTCAGTTTAATTTCATTATAACAGAGCGGTAAAAGTTGCTTTTGAATCTTCACTGTGCTTTAAATAGAACACTGTTTACATTTTTAATTAGCCGACGTCACGGATTTCCGTGTAACACCAATGAAATTAATGGCTGTTGTGACGACATCATCCTCATTAAGAGCCGTCTCCGCAACGAAGGTTGGCTGCAACGTATCTCCAACATCTTTTGTCTTGGTGGTGAACTCTGCTAGACTGTAACCTGTCCATCGTGTGATGTTACTCTCCCACTTGTATCTCTGCCTACCTCATGCTCGCTTCCCTTTGACTTTACCCTCAAGTAAGGTCTTCAATAAAGTGTCATGTCTTTTAATGTGTCCAAAGTATTTTATTTGCCTAATCTTTATTTCTCTTAGTATTTCCCTCTTCATATTAAGTGTTTTTAGCACCTCTGTTTTCTTCTATTTCCATGATGTTCTCCCTATTCTTCTATATACCCACATCTCAAAAGCATCAATTATGTCTTGTAATTGTTTATTTAGTGTCCATGTTTCTGAGCCATACATTAATATAGAATAGATGTAGCATTTTATAATTCTCCTTTTTAACTTGTTTTTAATTTGTTTAGATGTTACTATTTCCTCATGTACTTTTAGCCATTCCTATTCTCCTTTTAACTTCTGTTTCACATCTGTTATCATTTGTGACTATGTGTCCATGATATTGATAATGTTTTACTTGTTGCAGTTACTCTCCATGCATGTTTATGTTTAGCTCTTGTTCACTTGTGTCTGTGCTGATTATCATGGTTTTTGTTTTTTGGATATTTATATTCAGTCCATATTCATTACTTGATTTATTGACTTGATCTATTAGTCTTTGTAGTTCATGTTCACTTTCTGCTAAAAGAACAGTGTCATCTGCATATATAATCCTAACCGTACTCTAAGTACTTAACCTTTAGATTGCCAAATCACAGAACAAAGGTTAGGTAATACCTCGAAACTAGAGCAAAGGTCACAACGAAGAATTAAAAGCAACTTGCGCCTATAAGAGCATCTCACCATAAAAAAATAATGGAGATCACGGTTCAGGTAGTCCACTCATGACAAGCTGTGAGGATACGCTGTAAAGTTGAAGTGCACGTCGAGGTCTGAATTTTTAAATTAGTTTAATTGACATCTTCATGCCCCAGAGATAGTACTATCGGCCTGGGTTAAGTCACCCTTGGGTTGCCACCAATACGAGATGGCTAGTATCGTCCAGCTTGTGGAAGACAAGCTCCCACCGTTCGTTATAACGAGGTCTAATTACCATTCTCCGATGTTTGGCGAAGCGGATCCACGTGTCTGTCGAGACGAAAGTAAGGAACTGAAGAAGAGGGCGCATGTCGACGTGGGAACTGAAAGTTCTCGGATTGGCTATTTACGTGAAAGGGGGTGCGGTTTGTGTGGAACTATGAAAGCTAACATTTTTATTTCTTTTTTTTTTTTTTAACACTGTTTACCTTCTCCGAAACCGCGACAACAGTTGAAAGGAAGTCACTAAGTTTACTTGTTCACTGTTTGCATGTGACAGACGATAGTGAATTTCTTGATAGGAGACCTGTACGTGTTAGTTTTAACATTAATTGTGACGGCAACACAAGTTAACAAGCACATTAAACAAAGCACTAAAACTGCGTTCTTTTAACTGTATTCATAAACATTGTGAGGACGATTACTTGTAACTGACGTGACACTAAGTTGGGATTACTTGTGTAGGCCTACAGAAAACTGTGGTACGTATTATAATTATAGTGTTTTATATTCAATTTCTCGGACCCGATTCATTTATAGTGTAATATTATTATAATGTTATCATAATGTGAAGTATCACCAGTCATCATTGACAACATGCGACATATTTATAATTTATCTATGCTATTCTGATAACTCTTCTATAACATTTTGTTTTGAAAGATGATACACATTGTTTCACACTGTTAGCGGACACATTGTTTCACACTGTTAGCGGACACATTGTTTCACACTTTTAGCGGTTATCCGTAATAATGATTCCGCTGGGAATGCAGGCTCTAAGAAAAGTTAATATACTGTAATTTAAGTAATTATTCTGCTAACATCAACTGCAGTTGTTCTGCGTTTGAGTCACTGTCACCTATATATATATATATATATATATATATATATATATATATATATATATATAGGTGACAGTGACTCAAATATATATATATATAAAACGAGAACGAGTCGGTTGTTACCATGAATAGCCTGGATTTCGCTTACAGTAAATACCAGGCCCTTCTGCAGGATAGTACTGCGTGCTGGTTTCACGTAGCTTTACGCAGCTTGTCTGATGCAACTGAATTTTAGTCGCCTTGCTAGGGGTGTATTTTGTCATGTAAGTTAGGACTGTAGATATGACTTTGTTACGGCAGTGAGTCTTAGAAGCCTTGGTGTAATCGGGGCGGGGGAGCGAAGTTTGCCGTGGACATTACGGTTCTGGTTTGTAATTAGTGCCTACCTACGTATTTCATGGTTAATTAATCTAAATATTATCTCAATAATTAATTTAAATATTCATTCTGTAGAATTAGAGGTTAGGGTTAGTTATGTTTTGCATAAATAACCCTAACCCTAAATATACTTATATTTTTATTAATAAATAATAAACATAAGCTAATAAACATAGCCAAGGGAAATAATCAAATATGTAGGCACTAATTCTAAACTAGTTCCGACATTTTTATATGTAGTACTTTATGTTCATATGGCAGAGGTTTTTACCTCTCCCAAAAAACCCCCACCCGATATTCCCAAGCTTGATGGTATAATGAGACATTAAGAATGGTTGAATCGCGATAAGTCGTCAAATAAGACCAAACAGCGGATCAAAGCGCAGCAGAATAACATTTGTACATCATGTTTGTTCGATTATTGTTATGTATTGGTCGGTGTTGACAGATGACACCCGGAGACACAAAGTATATAAAGAAGTGCAAACGAAAAATACAGTGATAATAGAAAACATCACGTAAAAAGGTTGATTCTGCTGTGTTTTGATTTTGTGGTTGGGTCTTATTTGACTATTCATCGCGGTTGGACGTTGTTGTGGCTGCCTGTTTGTCTTATGTTCGTTTTATACCCCTGTATGTCTTGTAGCGTCAAGGGTATAGGAAGAGTTCTCTGGAGATGGGTTTTTTGTGTGTGCGCTTCATATATGTTTGTACACAAAAAAGCTATTTCCAGAGAACTCTTCTACGCGATTGTAAATTGCATAAAACTGAAGGACAAATATCAATGTATGACTTGACAGATCTGAAACCAGAAACATAATATAGGACACAATACTAAAGGAGTGGACAGAAAAATGGGACAACAGTGAAAAAGGGAGACATGCACATGCTAAAGGGACCCACTAGAACCACTAAAACCAAGGAAGAGCTGAAAATACTTGCAATAGAAAACTACTAAGACTTAGACTGGGAACCGCATTACGCAATATACTCGAACCAATATGTGAAGAGGAGAATACAATTTCTTGTTCCATTGTAATAAATATCACCATCATAGAGATTGCCTAAAAGATTAGTATCTAAATAATAAAATCCCTTACAACCTAGACAAGTTTCTTGGCCATGGTGTACCAAGGGATAGACTAAAAATGATTAAACAAATTATAACCAGAACTAAATCCCAAATTAAAAAATTTAAACAATCTACCAAATACAATATAATATAAGTAAGTGATTCTTTGTTGTCATGATTGTAATCTATGTCCTGCACATAGTAGTGTGATCGTGTTTGTTTCTCTTCTCTAAACCAATCTCCAAGTTCTCTTTTCAGGACTCCCAACTTTTTTTTTCAATTCTCTTTCCACATTCTTTTCAGCCACTTGAACAGAGGAATGCTCGCCACAGGATACGGCTAGCACTATGGACTGCCTTTGGCAATTATTGCACGCACAGTTTTCGATCTCCCCAGGCCATAGGGCTACACATAGAAAAAATGCAATACGGCCGGAAATAACCAACATAGACTCCACCTAGCACTATAGATTTCCATTAGCTATAATAGCAGGCACGGCTTTAGATTATGCCAGACCATAAGGTCACACATAGATAAAAGCCAACACGACCTGATATAACCAATATAGACTTCTGTTCTAGGTTTAAAGGACCGTGTCTCAGATAGAGGCTTTAATCCCCCATTTAACAAAGAAAGTACACATATGCTACTTGACTGTGAGCTGTTACTAGATCTTTGTCCGGCTCTGTGACGGAGTGGTACAGTGAGCGTCAAGTACCGAGTTCGATCCTCGCTACAGGCAATTATGCATCCGGACCGTTCAGAATGCAATGGCAAACTACCGAACGTATTGATATTGACTCGAAAATCACTACAGCCAAAAAATGATGTGTTGATGGCTACGTCCGGAATAGGATACCAATAAGACACTTCTTCTCGTTCACAGTTCTCCATATATTTACACAAACAATCCGGTTTTCGTGATAACTGCTACTGTATTTGAAAGCTCCTCAAAGCAAGCATACAGCTTTCTGTGGATGTCTATCTCTGTGGGCCAGTGCTCCTCCCACAACTGGTGTAGTGTAATACAGTCTTGTGGAAAGGCTCCGCGGTCTGTACTGCTAGCCCACATGGATACAGAGGTGCTGGAACCAATCTTAGTCTATTTAATTGGTTGTTTAGTCTGTTTTTTCCCTGTCCTGATTCGGTGGATGATAACTTGCTGAGCGCTGTCGAGATGATGATAGTTGTCTTTTGGGTGGTCGACTTTATTAATATCTTTAATGAAGGTCCTCATTTCCTGGTAGGTGATTTCATGGTTTCACATGAACCTTTTGTTCCCGTGGTGCTCTAGTTTTTGCTAGCATATTCTTCTTTTTCTTCTTTCGTTCACTTGAAACATGTCTATATCTGTAATTCTGTCTCCTTAATAAAACTCACTGTCTTTTGTAGTTCATACAGTGGCCCATAGAGCTTTGATTCCAGTGTTGTTTCCTCTGGCCAATATGTCTGCCTCAGCGTTTCATGCTCAGAACACTATTGAAGTATATGTTTGGCACTCTGTGCTGCCTGTCCACATGTACACATGGCAGTGTTGCCAATCTTGAACTTTGTGTATATATGGCTGCGGAGGCGGTTGTGTCCTGTTCTGAGGTGTAGAATTACAGCTTGTTATGATCTGTTCATAATGTGATCTATTGCTGGTGTTTGTGGCTTTCTTATTTACTTATCGTCTGGTTTTTCTGATGGTTGGTGATTGTGCTAGCATATAACATACCTGCCTTTTTAGTTCTGGTATAACGTACGGCAGGGAAACAAAAACGATCTTGATACATAACATTGTGGACAGAGCTGTGGAGAACCATGACCGCATACGCCAGCCGGCATGGCATCTGATGATGATGATGCCACAGTGGGATGGTATCCACTGTAGTACTACCCTTTTTTTGGATACCTACGTCTCTCAATGCTTTCTTAGTGTCTGTCAGCTATCACTGTCAAAGACTTTTAGGGAAGAAATTGTATCAGTAAGAAACACATCATGTTGACATTGGTTTGTTGCATTTTAATACTTTTTGCAGCAATGCTTATGGCACGTACTTCCGCAGAGTAGTTGGAGCAGAAGAATGTAGCTAGTCAACATTTGGATTAATTTGCTTATTCTTCATATTTTATGTACACTCCAGCACTTCTTTTCTTCACTATATTGTATGCTGGTCCATCAGTATATACTTGTATCCATGCTTCTCTGGGGCACATATCTTCAATCATGTTGCATACTATTGTTCTCAGTTGGAGAGTATTCAGCACTTTCATAAGAATAAGAAACTGAATTCGATGCAACTCTATATTAGGGCGGCCCGACCATCAATGCAACTCTATATTAAGGCGGCCCGACCATCAATGCAACTCTATATTAGGGGGGCCCGACCATCAATGCAACTCTATATTAGGGCGGCCCGACCATCAATGCAACTCTATATTAGGGGGGCCCGACCATCAATGCAACTCTATTTTAGGGGGGCCAGACCATCAATGCAACTCTATATTAGGGAGGCCCGATCATCAATGCAACTCTATATTAGGGCGGCCCGACCATCAATGTAACTCTATATTAGGGGGGCCCGACCATCAATGCAACTCTATATTAGGGCGGCCCGACCATCAATGCAACTCTATATTAGGGCGGCCCGACCATCAATGCAACTCTATATTAGGGGAGCCCGACCATCAATGCAACTCTATATTAGGGAGGCCCGACCATCAATGCAACTCTATATTAGGGGGGCCCGACCATCAATGCAACTCTATATTAGGGAGGCCCGACCATCAATGCAACTCTATATTAGGGGAGCCCGACCATCAATGCAACTCTATATTAGGGGGGCCCGACCATCAATGCAACTCTATATTAGGGGGGCCCGACCATCAATGCAACTCTATATTAGGGGGGCCCGACCATCAATGCAACTCTATATTAGGGGGGCCCGACCATCAATGCAACTCTATATTAGAAGAGGCCGGCCATAAAATATGTCAACAATTTAAGGGAGGTGGTGGGAGAACATGAATAAATTAGACAGTTGTTGACAGTTGGCCCGATCATCAATGCAACTCTATATTAGGGCGGCCTGACCATCAATGTAACTCTATATTAGGGGGGCCCGACCATCAATGCAACTCTATATTAGGGCGGCCCGACCATCAATGCAACTCTATATTAGGGCGGCCCGACCATCAATGCAACTCTATATTAGGGCGGCCCGACCATCAATGCAACTCTATATTAGGGAGGCCCGACCATCAATGCAACTCTATATTAGGGAGGCCCGACCATCAATGCAACTCTATATTAGGGGGGCCCGACCATCAATGCAACTCTATATTAGGGGGGCCCGACCATCAATGCAACTCTATATTAGGGGGGCCGGACCATCAATGCAACTCTATATTAGAAGAGGCCGGCCATAAAATATGTCAACAATTTAAGGGAGGTGGTGGGAGAACATGAATAAATTAGACAGTTGTTGACAGTTGAAGAGAGGGAGGGGGTTGTGACAAACGTTCACTAGAATTATATTGTTTATTGTTTTTTTTATAAACCAATGACATTTTTTGAATCTGAAACATATTTATAAAAATGTGAAATAAACGATATATTTGTTTCGTAAATTTTCTGCAAACATTTGTAAAAAAAAGGGGGGGGTAATTTTTAAAAATATATAATTAAACAGGAGGATGGGGTGCTCACTGTCTTGCTGTAAGTTATTGCAACGGAAGGGGGATGGGGGTGTCAACAGTGGCTACAAATTGTTGATGTTATCCATGATCATTCCCATAGTCAATCATCAATCAATCAATCAAGTGCCTGTCGAATGACATAGGCGATCATGTTTCTCTACGACTCTTTTTCGCGTGTGTTGTCAATAAGCTCGGTTGGTGCACTTCTACCGTGTCACAATACTAGTCCATCTAACAACTTTTCTCTGTGTTGTCCCCTGTCTCTTCTCCCCTTGATCTCTCCAGTGGTTATTAAGTGTTCAAGCTGTGCTCGTCTCAGCACATGCCCTAGACACCTTGACTTTATAGTTAGTTTGCCCCCCCATAGTAGCCAAGTCTATTGAATCTCCAAGCTGTACTTGGACACACAGCTTTCATTCTACACCCTATCACTAAGAGTATCAGGGGATAATACAACAAGATGGAAATATACTGCTGCCGTAAGATGGGACATATTGTGTATGTGAACGGTAATGCATAATTATATATTATCAATAGTAAAAAGAACATATTAAAAACAAAGTACAGACTATGTTTCCACGAAGAAAACTTTATCAGGGATTAACAAACCTAATGATAACACACCTACATATTTATCAACTAATCAAGTGCCATGACGACTGATGTAGGTGATCGTTGTTCTCCACAACTTGCTGTCTCTTGTGCTGTTTTTCTCACCATTCTAATATCGTACTATAGAGATTGTCTTTTTATTCCACCATCTCTGATTACTTATACAATAGTTTTCTTAGCTCTGCTTAAACTCCACCATCTCTTGATTACTTATACAATAGTTTTCTTAGCTCTTCATAAACTCCACCATCTCTGATTACTTATACAATAGTTTTCTTAGCTCTGCTTAAACTCCACCATCTCTGATTACTTATACAATAGTTTTCTTAGCTCTGCATACTATTTTCATTATTGTTCTAAAAAAAATAACATATATAAGTAGTTTCCAGTTAACTATGAGCTCTTTTTTGCTGTCCATGATTCACCTCCATAAAACAGAATTGTTATGTAACACATTATTCAAATTCGTATATTCATTGATAGTACAGATATAAAAATGAGAACACATATTATTATTTTATTTTATTTTAAAAGAATAGTATAAAGTGATAGTGAGATAGTAATCTTTTATCAAGGGATGACCAAATGTAACGAATGTCATCAAATGGTCTCACAGTAGCTTCAATGTAAATGCGTAAGAGAAAGAAGAGTTACTCTTGCAGACTCCTCAACTGTATGAGTTAAATCAAGTGAATAGATGGTCAGTGGCTCGTGATCGTATATAAGAAAAATAACTTCCGTACTTCGTACTAAACGTTGTGTTATTAGACACACTAATGAAAATAAACAGCAACAATACACAATAGTTATATAGAGGACAGAGTCTTCCTCCTGACTTTTCAGGCAATTCGTTATTTATTATCCAGATCTCACAATCACAAAGTGTGAACATTGATATTGACATTTAGTCCATTACATAAACATAATACTCTTGTCAACTATGGTAAGATATACATAGGTTACTAACCCATACAGACAATGATTACCTTTATCTCTTGAATGCTTACATGTGTTCACACTCTGGTATACGTTGGTATATGTTCTAAAGATTCAACTCCCATACATTCAGGTTGAGAAAAATACAAACGTAGGATATTTGTGATGTCTATACGTCAGTTCCCTTGTCGAAGAGTTGAGGATGAAGTCCGGTTAAGTTCTAAGTCTTCCGTTTGGAGTATTGAATACGGTTTCGTCAGTTGTGGGTTGTATCAGTTATATAAGGAGGCTTCGTTGGTAAGAGTGATAAGTCCCGCACTGTTATAACTGTCGAAGGTGATCATATTGTTCCTCCGGAACGATTGTTAAAATGTAGACACGCCTAGTTCTGACACAAGTCTGTAAAGGTAACCTTCCTAGGGTACAAGTTGGTTAAACATCATAGACGAAGACACGCTGTATCTTAATAGAATCCAAGGGTTGGTTGAATATATATATTAATTTACTCTCGAACACTTCCTAATATAATACAAACTTTCCTTTCTTCATAAATCAAATATGGCCAGAAATCTCTCCAGACATTCGGAGCATGTGTAGTTACGAATCATCAAGTCTCATATACACTAGGTCCAGATTTTCTATTTCTCACTCAAAGGAATGATAACGTTAAGAGTTAATACACAGATTTGGTTTACTAATCACTATAAATAGCTATTCGATCTATGTCCATGTTCTAGGATTATATAATTCTTCAACATTTCTCCACTAGCACTATGGCAACCTTGGCCAAAATAGTTGTTGAATGTAACTAACACCATACACTACAAAACATGAGTTCTGACCTATTTTAGTTTCACAGGCTATCAAACACTTTCTATATCACCATCTAAAACAAGTTGTTAGCCGTATACTAGTGTACTAACCACTCACGATACCAGAAGTTTCCAACACACAACATCCAGTTACTGTTTGGTCAACTCTGTGTCTATGACCCTTCCTCCGTTGTGTTAAATCCAAGTCCACCGATATAGGACTTAAGACGAAGTTACAATCCTCTTCTGCTTCAATGGGTCTTTCTTTATTATCGGTTGCTAGATCCGTCAGTCTTAAAACAATTCTGTCTCGATGTCTAATTTGCCTCTGTGCTTAAAATTATACCGGCTGTTCTTCTAAAAAAAAAAAGCCATTGGTAATTATCTCTATCTTCGTATTAGCAAACTGTCCATTCTGTCCGTCCTGGTGTAAAAGAAGAGAATGATCTTTATTCTCCCTTTCCACTGTCCTATGTTACTTTCAGACTTCAACTCATGTCAGGAGATTCACGGGAAAATCTCCTGATCATGAGTATGCATCTTTCTTACATGAATCTGACTCGTATTCAACTGAACAGTATTTACTATCTCACGTACATCTAGTACCCTCCTAAAATCTAACTTAAATTTGTTCCTACTCCAATTTAAACAGGCACGCTTTTTCCTTTCTGATCCGTATTCACTCAACCGTAATATTTTCATCAACGAAGAGGAGATTATCCGTTATACCAATAAAAAAAAAGGGCCTTAACTTTTATGTTTTTATCCATGGGCCTAAATTCATGATCTCCCTACTTATCCTTCTACAATGGATTATATGTCTTTACTTGATATAATTTTCATGTGACTGTTACACAGAACCCTACATAGAAACCCGTTAAATAGATGCTCTTCATGCCATATTAATGTTCTTACATGGGTTTAGCTAGTACTGTCAGACACGCATCTGCTTGTGATTTGTTTTCATGTATCCTATCATGTCAAGTGCTTACATCCAAATCAGATACGCCAAGTGTGCTGAGATACGTCAAGTGTACTGCTAGGTTTGATATTTCACATATTGTATGTTTCACACAATGGATAATCACTATAAGACCAATGTGTACGTAAGAAATAAAGTAGAGATGTGTGCAGGTGTCCAGGAGCCATTGCTTTCAATAGTGAAATGACGAAAACTAGCATGGTTCGGACATGAATTGCAGGCACGATTCCTTGACAAAAACAATACTGCAGGGAACTGTCGAGGGTGGAAGAAGCAGAGGAGGACAAATAAAGACATGGACAGACAACATCAAGGTATGGACAGGGCTAGATATTTCCACACTCATCCGCATCGCTGAGGATAGAATTCGCTGGAGGATTCTGTGTGCTGAAGCATCCAATGTGGTACCCCTACGACCCTGAAGGGTTATGGGTTTATTGATATTGATATTGTATGAACATGCTTGCTGCAATCTCCACGTGTTATATGATATTCTTAGAGTAATAATGTTTGTTACGTTCGTATTTCAATTTCTTCGTACCTCGAACCCTCAACTCCCTTATCTTGTTCATAGTTCCGCATTCAGACTTCAGACATATGATGGCTCTTTGCATCTGTAAAGACGAATAGGAAGATCACCAGTCCAAAAGGGCCAGCTTTGGGCTCAATAATATAACAAAGATAAATCGAGACAGTCGACAGATGACCTAAGTGCAGAAAGTAAACACGCCTTCATTCGTGAGGTTCTTGTTTATTGTCTTGGTATTCGTTCACTATGTATATACTTGAAGTCGCTGTCAAAAATAGCCAAAGCCGACCAATGAGACGCACACAGAAATAATTAAAATAACCGGAAAATCAGTCTTCTAGGCCATCTGTTACAGGTCTTTATTTGGAGCACATTCATTGCTAAACACACATAAATGAAAACATATGCAAACACATCTTTATTTTCCGAGTATATTCCCAAACTCTTGCAAGTTAGCACGATGTATTGCATGTGCTGCCGTTATATTTTCAATTAGACTGAATGTTTAGCAACCTGACACATTGTACTTTCAGCATGGTAATCTTGGGCCACTTTGACCTACGGGATTGGATAGCTAGCCCACGTTCAACCTTCCATAGTCGTCTTTAATTACAGCCCATTGCCTCATCCCATCAGATCGACTAAAACTAATCATGCAAAACCAACTAGCAAATCCACTTATTGATACTAACCATCAAAAGAATCAACTGGTTAATCAACTATCACAAAAATCAATTAGATAATCAACTAACTAACCATCAAGAGAACACACTCGCTAAACAACTAACAATCCATCAAAAGAGCGAAAAAAACATCAAAATAAACACCTATCAAATCAACCAACTTTCAAAATAGCCAAACATACCATCAAAACAGCCACTTAGCTTGCTAACAAGCTAGCTAAGCAAACATTAAAACAATTAACCAACTCGCTAATAACCGTTAATATAATGAACTATCTAACGAACTATCTAACCAAATGTTAAAATAATTAACCAGTCAACCATCTAACTAATAATGAAAACACCACAATACTAAGAAAAAACACAATGTGTAAGTAGCGCTAAGCATGAGCCACGTGTACACTGTACATTTTTGTTTCTCTGACACTCGCACTATCCCACCCATCCCTCTCTCAATTGTCACGCATGTCATTCCACTAAAATATTCTCCAAACTGGCAATTTAACCATAATAACAGTAATTTCTCACAATCTAACAAATACCGCCACCTCCAACAAAATGTCACAACTCACATCTAGAACTCACCCCGTGCTCAATTAACGGATAAACCCCCACGTTTTACAAGATTCAATCCACGTATCAGTCTTCATACGACGAGTCTATAAATGATGGAAATTATTGACAATCCACTTGTAACACCTGAAATACTTGATATATGGCTAAATCATAGATTACAAGATGTTCAATAAAGTTCAATTGTAAAATTGCATTCATTTTAGTGTCACAGGAAACAAAGTAACCACATAGTCAGTGGGATGGGAGTGAGATACCGGAATGAGTTGTTTGAATGAGAAACAACTATAAGACATTGGTTGTTCTGTCCGTATTAATTGTCATTACAAACACTGAATTTTAAAATTTTCGATTTATAATGATTGATGTCAATCAATGTTTCTAAGAATGTGGGAGGACATATACAAGAAATAGATAGTACGATATGACATTATATAATAGGAGTAATAGATAGCAAGATAGAAGGATATATCTATTATGAAAGAAATAGATAGCACAATAGAAGAATATATCTTTCAAAAACGAAATAGATAGCACAATAGAAGGACATATTATGATAAAATAAATAGATATCATGATAGAAGGACATATTGTAATAGATAGCATGATAGAAGGACATATTGTAATAGATAGCCTGATAGAAGGACATATTGTAATAGATATCATGATAGAAGGACATATTGTAATAGATAGCATGATAGAAGGACATATTGTAATAGATATCATGATAGAAGGACATATTGTAATAGATAGCATGATAGAAGGACATATTGTAATAGATAGCCTGATAGAATGACATATTGTAATAGATAGCATGATAGAAGGACATATTGTAATAGATAGCATGATAGAAGGACATATTGTAATAGATATCCTGATAGAAGGACATATTGTAATAGATAGCATGATAGAAGGACATATTGTAATAGTAGCCTGATAGAAGGACATATTGTAATAGATAGCATGATAGAAGGACATATTGTAATAGATAGCATGATAGAAGGACATATTGCAATAGATAGCCTGATAGAAGGACATATTGTAATAGATAGAATGATAGAAGGACATATTGTAATAGATAGCCTGATAGAAGGACATATTGTAATAGATATCATGATAGAAGGACATATTGTAATAGATAGCATGATAGAAGGACATATTGTAATAGATATCATGATAGAAGGACATATTGTAATAGATAGCATGATAGAAGGACATATTGTAATAGATAGCCTGATAGAAGGACATATTGTAATAGATAGAATGATAGAAGGACATATTGTAATAGATAGCCTGATAGAAGGACATATTGTAATAGATATCATGATAGAAGGACATATTGTAATAGATAGCCTGATAGAAGGACATATTGTAATAGATAGAATGATAGAAGGACATATTGTAATAGATATATATCATGATAGAAGGACATATTGTAATAGATAGCCTGATAGAAGGACATATTGTAATAGATATCATGATAGAAGGACATATTGTAATAGATAGCCTGATAGAAGGACATATTGTAATAGATAGCATGATAGAAGGACATATGATATACGGATGATGTTATAAAATTAGAACAGTAGTTATCTATTGCGCAAGTTCCAACATCTGCTGTAAAATATAACTGTATTGTGCTTCAGTGTTACTAACCACTTTACCCATTGCGTAATTCAAATGAACAGTAGCGTTTTTTTCATAATTTTTTTTGGGGCCTCAATAACGTCCCCCAGATCCTCATTAAATCCCACAATTCCTGTGACGTAGTGTCATCAGCCGTGGCCGTCTAAAGTACACGACCTACTGCCGAATTGTTAATCTATCATTTTTAATGACTCATTTGACTATTTCCTTGATTTTCATTGGCTGTCACACATAGTATAATCATAGTGATCTATGGAAATACGGAAACATTCAAATGAGTCATTAAGAATCTTACTTTTCCAATTAGCCTGTAGGACTTATATTGTACTGGCTATGTAAATGCGTGAACAGTGATATTTTTTAATACCTGAATATAAGCAGCCTACATATGACACACGTCACACATGATTGTGTATTTAAAAATCCTACATATGTTACACATCACACATGATTGTGTAAGTATTTAAACATCCTACATATGACACGTCACACATGATTGTGTATTTAAATATCCTACATATGTTACACATCACACATGATTGTGTAAGTATTTAAACAGCCTACATATGACACGTCACACATGATTGTGTATTTAAATATCCTACATATGTTATACATCACACATGATTGTGTAAGTATTTAAACATCCTACATATGTCACACATTATGTAGGTACGTATTCCTAAATCGTTGGTTGAGTTTTGTGACTGCACATTTCATGTTCTCGAATTTATTATAAACAAAACATAGCGGTGAAACTGTAGGCTAGTGTTCCGAGATCTTAGTCCTGTCGTCCATCTCCTGAACTTCTGAGTAAGTACTTTCTCGGGAACACTTAGCCAAAAGAGCAAAAAATTGATTGAGCAAAACACTGTTAGAAACTGTTAAACCCTGCATTCCCGTTAGGGTGTTACAGGGAGGGATTTTAAAGATGCAGTTCGCTGCACAGACATAAATCGATTCTGCGGAGATAGCTAGCTATACACTAAACTGGATGTCGGCATCTAGCGGTTACAGCATACTCAAGATAATAACCTGTTAGTCAACTGTAGACGTGGACAGACAGAAATAAACTTGCTAGCTGCAGGCTGGAATTGAAGCAATGACAGTCTCCACAATCGCTGGCGTCTTGTTTATTGATATTTTAAACTAAAATCAAACACGTCGTTTAATAATGGCGGAGTAATCCGAGGTGCTGGAAAGGTGGAGATGCGGGTGTTGTGGATCTGTTTAGAACCTAAACAGGGAGAAGGGGAACTTCATAAAAAACTTCAGAAAAATGTACGCTGACTGCATTACAAGAAACCGCAGCGGAAAGTAATTAGGTAATTTACATTGTAAAAATATCTTTGAGAGAGAATTCTACAAGATATCGGTTCTTTAGGCACGCTTGTTGATGGGTGTTTCTGTGAGAAGGATATTGGGTGAGGACTTCTTGGAGCAGTCTTGGAGATGATTATTTTTTTGGAGTAACTTAATGACATCTTGGAGCAGGTATTTTGATGACTATTTTATCAAAGACGTAAAATTAATCTCTTCATATTCGAAATCTCTGTCTAGAAGATATTGTCTATACATAGGTGAATGATGGTTCATAGTATCCACACTTGCCGTTAAGCGTAAGGGTGGGAGCTCTAGCTGTCGTTCCAACGTCAATCGCTTTGGTTACATTAAGTCTATGTATGTTTATACCATGTTGTTCTAACAGGCCGACGTTGTTCTTGAACTAGTTATGGGCACGGCGTGGGTGGGCGGAACAACAAAGAAACCTGTTGCATGGCATGGGCCAGAGTTGTGCCCTGATGTCGACGTCTGTTTCGGCGGCATTAGACTCGAAACACCATTGAGTCGAATGGCTGCCGAAACAGAGGGCGGAGCACTTATAAAAATGCCCCACGTGCTGTGAGGCCAGTTTCTAATCAAGAATCAAGAAGAATGTTTATGTTTTCTAACCACAGTTTTCTTGGTCTACTTTTGGCTTTGTGTCCGGATATTTTTTTTTATATTCCCTTATTGGTATTTGGTTTGGCTTCATTCTCATAAGGTGACTGAACCATTTTACTTGCTGTCACTCGATATTCATTAGAGAATAATAAAAAAACAATATCATAAATAAGACAATTAATCGATAACTTATAAATAGAGAAAACATGTTTGTTGCTGATACTTTATTCCAAAACTTCCTGGAACGGAAACAAAGACTGCACCAACGCTATAAATGCAATATACGAATATACGCAGCCTTGGGATAAATCATTCGACTGATCTTGTTTCATCGAACGAAACGAGAAACTCAACAATATAAAAGAAAACGAGGAAGTGGGTAGCTGAGCACTTCAGACACCGACCGTTTACTCTTCATGACGTGGTTTCCAAATCAGTATTAGAAAAAAAATGTCGCATATTCTGTATAGTATTCGGCAATATAGTAGCTCCATGTCTTTAAGCAAATATTGTGCTGACTACTGCCAGGTTTCGACGGCATCAACACATTGCTGGAATGGTGGTCACTATGAGATTTAAACCCATACATTCTTATCAATAGTCAAGGCGTGATTTTGTCCACACCACATCCGCATGGTTGAAGATTGGAATGCTTGACAGGTTTGTCAGCTGATTTGTGGTTTTAAGTTCTAGGACCACAACTGGTCACAGGTTGCAAGATATTAAATGGGATCTCTCAGGCGTACTGGTTAGCCAAGGGATAAATGTTCCAGTGTAGGGTAACAGCTCTAAACAGGAAGTAAGTGGCTAGAGTAACACAGGGCAAATATCAAGGTAAATAAAAATAGGTAGAAGTGTTACCAAAATAAGACATAAAACAACCTAACTCTCTGTACTGGTTAAGCCATTCGCTGAAATTGTGGATTGTGGACTGATCCATGCAGATTATCCCTTAAAGCCACGTGGTGACGTGCATTGAGTGGTACACTCGGCAGACGACGTGCTACTTTGGTGAGAGGAACGGACTAAATATGGAATAACTCGAGTAAAAAGAAGCCAATCCTAGAAGCCTTCTCAACCTATATATATAAAAGTCTGTTTTATACATTTGATAGTTAAGTATTGAAGAATAAATCCTGAAATTGCTGACTTGGCAATCTTAAAATATGATCAGTTTAATTAGGAGAGAAATAAAAATTAAATATGACTCGTTGAGACTTAAAATAAATGCTGGGTTTGGCCATATAAAAATATAATATTGCGACATCAGTAAAACGGCAGACACCTACGTAACTATACATTTTGGTATTACTTTTATACATTTGTTAACTAATTACTAACTAGGTTATTCTAACCCAAAGAATTAATTACAATGTACACAGACAATCGAAATCACATGCACACAGATTATCTGCACAAGTACTGCTAGATATTTTCATATCTCATTTCCAAATAATATGCCATTTCTGTAAGAATTCTGCAACAATATAAAGAAATTGATCCGAAGTATGTTGTCTGTTATCAATGACGATCTATTTCAACACACCGTCTCAAACTAAAACATCAATAAACCCACACATTTTTTATAGCAGTAATTAAATATAATTTTGAGCTATCTTCTGCTTACCTAGATAACAAAATTGATGGTTGTGGGTAGATTGTCTTGAAATTTACTATTTGTGAGCTGTATTTTGTGGTGAGAATACGCAGAACCGACTCAAATTGGGAAGAAGATCGTTTGTGCAATACTTGCGAGTCAGTGCCACTCCACAATTGTGGGCGGAATTACTTCTGAAAGCAATGTGCATTTAAGTGGCGCTTTACCATAAAAACGATTGTTAAAAATAATAATTAAATGAAATGGTAACAAAGCGTTTTGTTGTTCAATATTTGATTCGGCAGATTACAGGATATTCTGAAAGATATTAACAAGTTATCAAGTACCTGTGACTATGCTTGGAGCTAGGACTGAAATAACAATTTCTCTGCGGTTTTCTGTTGGCTTCATCCTCTGTTAGGCAGTGTTCTATGAGGATGGGAGTTTACTCTGTCAGTGTTAAGTGATGATGCAGTATCCCATGATGGCCAGTGTTTATTGAAGATGGCAGGTATTCTCTGTTGGCCAGTGTTTAATGAGAATGGCAGGTATCCTCTGTTGGCCAGTGTTTAATGAGGATTGCAGGTATTTTCTGTTGACCAGTGTTTAATAAGGATTTCAGGTATCCTTTGTTTGCCAGTGTTTAATGAGAATAGCAGATATGCTCTGTTGGTCAGTGTTTAACGAGAATGACAGGTATCCTCTGTTGGCCAGTGTTTAATTAGAATGGCAGGTATCCTCTGTTGGCCAGTGTTTAATGAGGATGTAGTATCCCGTGGTGGCCAGTGTTTAATGAGGATGTAGTATCCCGTGGTGGCCAGTGTTTAATGTGGTGGAAGCATCGACATCCTTTGAATTTTTAAAGAGGACAGGGAGAAGGTTATGGTATCAATAGAATGTTCGCGAATTGTGCGAGCATTGGATGGTACGGTATTGTCGCATGTCCATGAGTATTCGAGATGATACTGTCTTATGTCTGCGAGTATTCGAGTAATTGATAGTATCTCATGTCTACCTACGAGTACTCCAGAAACTATTTGTATCTCTTTCAGCCTCCTTCTTATCACTTTGTAATGCATCAATAACTTCTCTAATTGGCTAGGCTATGCCTCTTCTAAACATTGATCTATATAACCCACCATTCCATCAGCTCAATCGTTGCATCTGATTCCTACATAGTCTGGACAATTAATTCATGTGACACTGTGTGCAGCTCCGGAGAAAATAAACCCAACTCTTTTCTTATTATGAACATTTCTATTTTGCGTAGCATTATCAGAGAGTCTTACATAATCACTATGTATATTGCAAGACACAAAATAAATATTTAGAACTGCAATTTAGAAGAAGTGACACATTTGTATTATTTAGAAACTGATATAAACAATGCGGGAGTTGAGATTAAGAGAAGAACAGCAATGACGCTGTCAAAATTAAAACAGCTAAAGAAACTATGGCAGGGTACTAACATGAGAACCAAGATGTGTTTACTACGAACATGTGTGTTTCCTGTGGCGACATATGGATATAAAGCATGGACACTAAATAAAACAGTGGTCAAGAGAGTAAAATCATTTGAATTAAACTGCTATAGAAGAGGTCTGAGAATACCATGGACAGCAAAGAAAACAAATCAGGAGGTGTTAAGAACAATTATCGTCCAGGAAGGCTGGCTTCTGAACACCATATTAAAGAACATGTTTTATTCCACATCAAGAGACACGACGGCATGGAGAGAGTGTTACTGGAGGGGATGATAAAAGGAAACGGGTGCAAAGGCCGCCGAAGACGCCGTTGGATAAAAGACATTCAAGAATGCCTGCGCATGTCACTAAAAGAGGCAGGTGAACTAGCTCAAGACCGCGGAGAATTCAAGAGATCCACAGGGAAGACTACGTTATGAAAAGAATGTCACCTGATGATGATATTGCTATCTGTTACCAGCCAAAATAAAGCCACTGTCACCACCTCTATCTCCATTCACATACGTGTTGTTATTGGATGTGCAGTAGTTCTCTCTGAAATTTTCTTACCATTTTTTTAGAAAACGAAACTTCATCCACACCTGTATTTTTGTTTCTCTTATTGCTGAACCATCTGTCTAGATGATTGTATCTTATGGCTGAGAGTTGTGCTTGATGAGTTAGTGCATCATTCCTTCATTTCTGGTGGCGGCACATTCATCTTCCCAACTGTATCACATTTGTCGAGTACTTTCTCTGAGTATATATTTCCACCATCAGCCTCTTCCTACATCCTCTAGCTCACAGACTCTGTGTCAATTATATTCGACTTCTGCTATCCAAAACGTTCCCGTTTAATATGTCTTACTTGTGTGTTTTCTATAGGTTGGTGTAAAGGATGGTGGTCATTGTGGACGCCTTTAATTATATTCTTTCATTTGTGCTATTCGACATCTTAGTTGATGGTGGGTAGTTCAAGAAGAAATAGCAGCGATATGTGTATATGTGGTGCACCATAGCACCACTCTCAATGCACCATTATGGACTCCCTCGAGTCTATCTACCTGAATTTGTGAGATCCTGAGTAATACTAGGTCATAGTCAATTACATACAGTACCACAGTCTGAATCATTTGGAAAATGGATATTTGCTGTATCTCTGTGGATGTCATGGCTTTATGTGCACTGATGCCTTTCTTCGCTTTCTGAACTACATTGTCCACATGGTTCACACAGGACAAACTTCTGACGAAAGTGATTCCTAGATATTTCGTGGTCTGTTGCCTATATATGTTAGTGTTCGTGCTGTTACTTGTGTGTTCGTGGTCTGTTCCCTGTATGTGTTAGTGTTCGTGGTCTGTTCCCTGTATGTGTTAGTGTTCATGGTCTGTTCCCTGTATGTGTTAGTGTTCGTGGTCTGTTCCCTGTATGTGTTAGTGTTCGTGGTCTGTTCCCTGTATGTGTTAGTGTTCGTGGTCTGTTCCCTGTATGTGTTAGTGTTCGTGGTCTGTTCCCTGTATGTGTTAGTGTTCGTGGTCTGTTCCCTGTATGTGTTAGTGTTCGTGGTCTGTTCCCTGTATGTGTTAGTGTTCGTGGTCTGTTCCTTGTATGTGTTAGTGTTCGTGGTCTGTTCCCTGTATGTGTTAGTGTTCGTGGTCTGTTCCCTGTATGTGTTAGTGTTCGTGGTCTGTTCCCTGTATGTGTTAGTGTTCGTGCTGTTACTTGTGTGTTCGTGGTCTGTTCCCTGTATGTGTTAGTGTTCGTGGTCTGTTCCCTGTATGTGTTAGTGTTCGTGGTCTGTTCCCTGTATGTGTTAGTGTTCGTGGTCTGTTCCCTGTTCCCTGTTTGTGTTAGTGTTCGTGGTCTGTTCCCTGTTTGTGTTAGTGTTCGTGGTCTGTTCCCTGTTTGTGTTAGTGTTCGTGGTCTGTTCCCTGTATATTTTAGTGTTCGTGGTCTGTTCCCTGTATGTGTTAGTGTTCGTGGTCTATTACTTGTATGTGATAGTGTTCGTGATCTGTTCCCCGTATGTGTTAGTGTTCGTGGTCTGTTCCCTGTATGTGTTGGTGATCGTGGTCTGTTCCCTGTATGTGTTAGTGTTCGTGGTCTGTTCCCTGTATGTGTTAGTGTTCGTGGTCTGTTACTTGTATGTGTTAATGTTCGTGGTTTGTTCCATGTATGTGTTAGTGTTCATGGTCTGTTCCATGTATGTGTTAGTGTTCGTGGTCTGTTCCCTGTTTGTGTTCGTGGTCTGTACCCTGAGTGTATTAATGTTCGTGGTCTGTTCCCTGTATGTGTTAGTGTTCGTGGTCTGTTCCTTGTATGTGTTAGTGTTCGTGGTCTGTTCCCTGTATGTGTTAGTTTTCGTGGTCTGTTCCCTGTATGTGTTAGTATTCGTGGAGTTTGCAGATGGCAGTGTGTTTGTGATTAGCTTTAGGTTTAACGGGAACCAGTCATTCTTTGCCCTGGAACGATTGGTGACTGCATTGCAGTTGGTACGACAGATCACGAGTTCCTCCAATTTGCTCCATACCTCTCCAATAACTTCAGATATTTCTGTGTCCAGATTATATAACATCAGTTCATCCACATGAGTGAGAATTCTATCCGGACCAGTTGTCTGGGCATATGCAATTTTCCGCGTGTAGGCATTAAAAAGCATATTGACAGTGTGGATCCCATGGCATTTCCAGCGCTAGTTTTAATCTCAGTTGTCCAGAATTTCTACCCCAAAGCAACTTGTCTGGACATGAGCACAGTCGCTATCCATCGAATGATATAAATTTCAGTGCTAAATAGATCGATTGTCACTTGTTCATATATAACTACAGCAAACATGATGCTCTCCCACCTACTGTTGAAATATACTTGTCTTTCGATAATGAGATTGTACTACCCATACCATTCACGCGTTAGTAGCGTTCAGCCTGATCTTAAATGCACGTTTATTACCGCTATTGGAGGATTTTCAGATTTATGTTAGCAGACAATATGTAGCAACGTTAAGGGATATCATTAAATTACGTTAATAACATTGTGCTAATTTTTACCCCTCTTACCCCCGACTGCCAAGAACTCAGAGATATCTGCTTAAATATATAAAAAGAAAATACTCCCCACCCCCTACAATTGTGTAAACAGAAAAAAAGTACGAAAATACTACATAAATTTGTTTTCCGATTTCTGTAAAAATGTTTACAATTCAAATAATTTATGTGGTGATATAAAGAAGTCATGTTAACGTCAACTTTTGTCAGCCATCCCTTTCCCCCTCGCCAACGACCCTCCTATTTTTTTCAAACCATCGCCTCACATTTTTGGTGTATGCATGTTTGTGTGTGTGTGTGTGTGTGTGTTTAATAAAGTAAACTGTGATGGCATTGAAACCGTGACAAATCGATCTAAAAATATTTTCAAAAGGCAGTCACATAACTCTGGAATAGACCTAACAATCCTATTACACACAATAGACTTAGGCATATTACTTTTCAATTCAACTTGATTTAGAATAGGTGAGTGATAGTACGTCGCGGAGAATAATCGATACGGGCTACAAAGAGGTACCTCACAGTCTTATAAACTGACCTGAGAGAAAACCAATAACATAAACGAGACAGAACTGGAGATAGTGTCTGGGATTTGTGGAAAGACTTCCTCGACTATGTCAAGCGGCATACGACACTTGAAAAAGAAGGCGCTTATATTTGGATTTTGGAGTGTAATAGCTGTTATTGTCGTGTCTTCCTTAGTTCTATATTCCTATTATATTCGTAATTCCAAAACGTCTGAAATATAAATAAAATGAGACTTGATAGAACCAATTAGTGCCAGATTATATCTCAAGATCGGTTAATGGACAATTTTTGGAAAATTATCCTGTCATCGATATTTATATTTAAATTGATAAATATTTAAAGGGATAATATCTATCCGAAGGTTAGTGAAGGTTATGTACGCACTTGCAGTATTGACATGGATTCGATACAGAAGATGCCGCGTTATTTTCTAATTGGGAATTATTGACTATATTTCTCGATGTGAAAATCCGTGCCTGGGTTTCATTTGTGACATTTCTACTATTCTATGCTCCACATATAATTATGCGTACGTGTTTGGTAAAAATATTGTTGGAATGGTAACAAAATATGGTAATGTTGTACTTTGTTTGAATTAGTTAGTACTGACACGTCGAGTTCTATGTTTGATATCTCACTAACGTCGAGTTCTGTGTGTAATTGTTCACTCACGTCGAGTTATATGTATAGTTTTTCACTCATGTCGAGTTATATGTGTAATTTTTCACTCACGTGGAGTTCTCTCTGTAATATTTCACTTACATCGTTCTGGCACATCGGTATCTTCAATGCAACGTCGAAGCAAATGAAATTGCAAATGGATTTACCTAGGAAGGAGGGATCTTCCCACAGAAAGATTATCTTGTCAGATTTGAGGAAGTGAAGCGTATCATCAGCAGCTGACATGGAAAAGGAGAAAAAAAAGGTCACTCCAAATGTAATGCAGACAATTGTTATTACCAACTGTCCAGAAGATAAAAGATTACCATGGTGTAACGACCGCGACCGTAGAAGTTAAAGGAGACCTGTTCCCTAAAACGTAAACATGAACTAGTCTCCGATTTGCGTGACATCTATTAGTTGGCCTTGGCTATTTTTGGCATATGCATCCAAGTATGTAAATAGCGACTAATTAATAGTCCAATAATATTAAAAAAACGTAACGGGGTCCAAATTAATTTAGCCAAGAGACCTGCATTATCGATAGCCACGGTATGACTCCTATTGGGGAACGAGGAATAAACATAAAGTTACATGTCCCGTGATAGTCTCCAACCTGTTTTACGAAAGACTACCGGTACATTGTTCAAAAACGGTCCATGACATAATGGTATCTCTTAGTCATGAGCACCAGCAGGTTAGGTAAGATGACATTGCCTCCATGAAATTACTAAATTACTAATTAGTATTGTGGGGAAAAAATGCTAAATATAATCAAAACAGACAGTGCCGGATGTACCTATATGCTAAATAAGATAGAGCTTAGGTTCTTTTTATTTCACTATCTATATATTCTTAATCCTTAAAGGGCCCCATATCTCAAATAGCTTAGGGCCCCATATCTCAAATAGCTTAGGGCCCCATATCTCAAATAGCTTAGGGCCCCATATCTCACATAGCTTAGGGCCCCATATCTCAAATAGCTTAGGGCCCCATATCTCAAATAGCTTAGGGTCCTATCAAGTCTAAATCCGGCCCTACAAACAGATACATTTTTCCGCCGTTGACTGACAAACTGGCCCTCCACCCGTGACTCCTGACAGTATAGGCCTTCTAGCTGAATTAATTTGAACCCCTTTGTTACGTTTTTGATTATTGTTGGACATTTAATTGTTCGCTATTTACATACTTGGAGTCGCATGCCAAAAATAGCAAGGTCAACCAATAGATTTCACGCAAATCGGAAACTAGTTCTTCTTCTTCTTTTGCGTTCGTTCTCACACTCCTGCAAATTCGCAGGATCTATTCCGGAGAACGGAATTCGTTGTATCATGGTTTACAGCATTGCTGCGATACCCGCGCCTTTCGGCCTGACACATCCGACTTCAGCATGGCTTTGGGTCACTGACCCTATTATATGGGATGGGGCAGCCAACTCCATCTCATAACCTCCTTAGTCGCCAGTTACGATATGCGTGGAAGGTAAACAGTGTTGCTATTCTTTACTCCCATTCATTACTCCATGACCTGCAACACACGGTCTAGAAACTAGTTCATGTTTACGTTTTTGTTGACAGGTTTCCTAAACCGCCGAAGGTCGCGCTCCACCTCTCCAAAAATATCATTTCGGCGCCCATACTCTTAGATATTAAACCCAATATCTCTGGGATATTTGTTCCAGGTGAACAAGAAAACGTCCATCTACAGATTGGGACACGGGTAGCTAGTGTTTGCTTACATATGGTTCATCTGATGTGTGAAGTAATGTCTCAGTTCATGGTTGAGTCTCATCTGTTACAAATAAAATAAGCTCTTTCAGCATTGGAACTTTTCTATATCTTTCCTATTTTTTGTATTTTATATTTTCTATTAAACAAAATATGTGATGTTGCTTTTCCTAGGGTTTAATCAGCGCCGGATTTAGACTTGATAAGACCCTAAGCTATTTAAGATATCCCTTTAACATTTAAGAAGGATATAGATAGTGAAATAAAATATTTGGGGGAGACCCCATAAGAGTGGGGTCCTAAGCTATAGCTTGTTTAGCTTATAGGTACATCATGCAGTGGGTTCAATAGCGTAGAACATAGTGAGTATGCAGAAATATACAATTTTGTAATGTGTATGTTAGCACTTGCTAACTTGCTAATTTGTTGAGTGTTGCTCTCACAATTTTTGAACGAGAGAGCAATGTGATGTGTGTGTAGGCTATAATATATATATATAAGAAGAGGCTATGAAATCGGGTATGTAAAATGGTGCACACGGTGATGTTCGGGAATAAAAACAAATCTAGAGAGAAACGAAATCATCCTTCTTGTCACGAACAGATAAGAACTAATTCAGAGGTTACCTAAATCAGAAGTGGGCGTGATAGTCTTTTTCAACGTTTAAACTAAAGCAGACCAAGTAAACAGGAAAAATGTGTGTTTAGGTTTTAGACTGAACACATATTAAACTCAGTCGGCCGAGCTTACCGAGTGAGTTCATTGAAGCCCAAGTGGGTTTATTTATCCTGTGTTTGAAGATAATATATATCATTTACCGTAAACTCACTTTGAAGCAATACCTAGGTCATAGACCACGTGACATTTTCTATCTGCACTCATAGAAACATGATTTTGTGAATTTAACTGCATTTTTGTGTTACAAAGTTAATAACAAAATAAAATGTTATGTATTTTGTTTTGCTTCTCTTTTACAATGTACTTTACACATTTGTGTATACTTTTCAAATCGAATTAGTTGATGATGTGGTAATAGAACTGAGGACAGAGCTGTTTGGAGGGTATTTTGTGTTCTGAGGACAGAGCTGTTTGGAGGGTATTTTGTGTTCTGAGGACAGATCTGTTTGGAGGGTATTTTGTGTTCTGGGGACAGAGCTGTTTGGAGGGTATTTTGTATTCTGAGGACAGAGCTGTTTGGAGGGTATTTTGTGTTGAAGCATCCAGTGTGGCACCCCACCCCCCACGAACCTGACGGGTTATGAGTCTTATTATTGCATAATAGAACTGAAAATGGATAGATAATCTGTCTAACTGTAGTAAGCTAACCCACACAAAGTTGCATGTATGTGACACAATAAAGGCCCATTCATTGTATTATTGAAAAAAAAGATTTTGCGAATTTCACTATTCTTATGCATTATAGTCACAGTATAAGCATTTTAATATATTTAAGAGGAATACAACTACATATATTCCACATGAGCAAATGAAGATTTCCTGAATTATACTTTAGATTCCACAATGATTCACAAATGCTAGCACCTTACAATTAAATCATTCAATTGATCACATATTGTGTGTACCAGTAGTAGTACTATTATTGTATATGGCGAATACTGGCGAATGAAAACTTGTCGATTCTTTGAATTATGTCAAACTAAATGATAAAATAGTTATTTTTTATACCAATGGACGCTTTGGGTCTGAGGCTCATTCTGCATTCTCACTACTTAGGTTCTATTTGTTTATCATTGAGGTAAATCAAAGAAATATATTTACATGGACTATGACATGGTATGTGAGGTAAGTGTCTATAACAGGTTTTACTAGCTTTGCCCAACTTCAAAATGATGTATCTCAGCACATATATAACGTATATATTTGAAATTTTGTGTGTGCATTTAAAATGGTATAGACCCATGAATTCATTCGTTCATTAAAATTTAGTCGTTGATTTCAATTTTCATTTATTTGCAGTATATATCAACAGCTTACGTATCAAAACACATCTCATACACATATTAAAAGATGTTTACATTTATACCTTATTTACACAAAATTGGTTTATCATACACTTGACAAGATTTAAGCTTCATATTGCCACTATTTTGTACTACTGAACAAAATGCAGACGGTGTTTAAAGTTATATTCGGTGTAACGCTCAAATTTTCCGTCAGCAATTTTTCTACAAGTGTTGTGTAGTTTAGTAGGAAAAATGAGTGCGAGTAAAGTTTATGACATTGGAGCAGATCACAGATACAATGTTTAAGTATTTATACAAGGAAGCTACTCTAGGAAAACTATATCATTTTATTTCAAACCTAGAAACGAGGACTATTCATGGCTTGGAGATAAGTTAACGACCATTACACAGTTGGGGAGAGAAATCTGAAATTTCAAAATGGTTTAGACACGAAAAGTAAACTAAGAGTGATGTATCGTTTTGACAGATAATTGATCAGAAGTGAAATTAAGGGAATTGAAAAGTTGATTATGAAAGAATAATGACATTGATATTTCTAAATCTACGTTATGGGTGACTATTAGAAGTTTGGGATTCACTTCTAGAAAATATGATGGTTGTAGAAACCTTATTTGTGAGAAACCGCATATGGTAGCAGTGAGAAGAAAATATTCACGCCAGGTCAGAGAAATAAGTAGAGATTTTTATGATATAGTGTATGATATAGTAAATGAAACTTGGATCATTGCGCACCAACATAATGAACGAGGACGGCATTCATCTGATGGGACAACTAAGAGACTAGAACCAAGCAGCAAAGGGCAGCGCCTAATAATTTCACACGCAAGAAACAGCCATAATGGTCTTCTAAATAATGCTGAACTCACATTTATTTAAAAATCCACAGATTATCATAAAGAGATGAAGGGCAAGATATTTCAAGATTGGATTGTGATTCATGTACTTCATTGGATAGACGATCGTGTTTAATAATGGGCAATACTTCATGTCATAACACTGTGGCACCATAGAATCATCACCAGGTGCCAAACCGGCTAGAGTAGGCGATCTACAACTTTCTATCTCCAGTATAAAACTAGCATGGTTCGGACATATATGCAGGCACGATTCCTTGTAAAAAAAAACAATACTGCAGGGAACTGTCGAGGGTGGAAGAAGCAGAGGTCAAATAAAGACATGGACAGACAACATCACGGAATGGACAGGGCAAGATATTTCCACACTCATCCGCATCGCTGAGGATAGAATTCGCTGGAGGACTCTGTGTGCTGAAGCATCCAATGTGGTACCCCTACGACCCTGAAGGGTTATGGGATTATTGAATGATTGATTGATCTCCAGTATCAGATCGTTGATGTTTCCTTGCCGTGCCAGGTTGTTAAACAGTCTAATATTTTCTCACGTTGTCGCCCTGTGTCTCTGTTGCCTTCAATCTTGCATGTTGTGACTATGTTTTCCAAACTTCCATGTCCCATAAAGTGGCAAAAAAATGAGGATAGTCTTGTTCTTATATTATTGATTAAGATCTGTTTCGCATTTGGCTCTTTCGGCACTTCCACATTAGTTTTCCTGGTAATTTCAGCATTCTTCTGTAGAACCACATCTCTATTGCCTCTAATTTCCCACTTTCCTGTTTGTTAATTTTCCAAGACTCGCATCCATATGTTAGTAAAGGTGTTATATAGAACTGTAGAATTGTCTTCCTCTCCGCTAATGACAAGGTCATATTATACAATATATTTTTCATTTTTCTACATGTTGTTTCTGTCTGCCATATTCTGCTTTTGATTTCTGCTGAACTTCTTTCATCTGCTGTAATTGTTGTACCTAAATATTTGAATTGGTGAACATGTCGTGTGTCGCCATGACTTTCTTTTTTGGAGAATAATGTCTTAGTTTTCCGTTGCTTTCCACATCCATACGGGGAATATCCATTTATATCCGATACCTTTGACATTACTTTATGTCGCGACAAATGGGACCATAGGATAACGTTCCTAATTCATCAAGTACTAAAGATGTAATAGAGATTTCTAAAACCACAACAATTTTCCATTCAACGAAATGCCCATGAAGCCTGAATTACTTGGAATTGTGGGGAAAAAACACAGCATACAAAGATATTTCATATAGACAAGGCAGTCCAGGAAAATGATCATGTGTTTAAGACTACCAGCTTACCATTTTCATTTAAACCCAATATAATTAGTCTGGACTAAATTAAAGAAACGGTGTAAACAGACGGAAATGTTCAAATTAAAACTTGTTTAAATACTTACAATGACGCCATCTCTAATATAGCCAGGGATTATTTGACGAATTGTGATAATTATGTTACAAGAGGAAGAGAAAAATTGGAAGAAATGCGATAATTAAATGTTACAATATGGAGAGAAATATTGGAATAATGTGATAATTACATGTTACAATATGGAGAGAAATATTGGAAGAAATGTGATAATTAAATGTTACAATATGGAGAGAAATATTGGAAGAAATGTGATAATTAAATGTTACAATATGGAGAGAAATATTGGAAGAAATGTGATCATTAAATGTTACAATAGGAAGAGAAATATTGAAAGAAATGTGATAATTAAATGTTATAATAGGGAGAGAAATATTGGAAGAAATATTATAATTATGTATTACAATCCCGAGAGGGAAACAAAAAATAGCAACACTGATTGCCTTCCAATGCATGTCGCAAGAGGCGACTAAGGAGGTTATGGAATGGAGTTGGCTGTCCCATCTCATTTAGGGGCAGTGACCAAAAGCCATGATGAAGTCGTATGTGTCAGGTCAAAAGGCGCAGACATCGCAGCAATTCTGTAAACCATGACACAATGCATTCCGTTCTCCGGACTACATCCTAGTAATCTGGATGACTTTGATAATGAACGTAGAGGAAGAAGAAGAAGAAGAAGAAGAAATGTTACGAGAGGAAGATAAATATTGGAAGAATAATGTCCTTCAGTCAGCCGGGATTGGTTATCAATTTCTCAGAGACATCTAGTTACGATTTGGATGATGTTGAATTTCTGTAAAGATGACTTTACAGCCATTGACCAGTACCAGGAGCATCGTCCCATTATATATATATATATATATATATATATATATATATATATATATATATATATATATATATATATATATGCACCTGGTGATACCTATAGAAATAATTAGATCAATGAAGGATCAGTGTGGTAGCGCACGAAATGTCGAAATCATATTCAACAGGTATATGGTGGACACGCCTATGCTCAATCAACTTACAGAAACTGTGTCTGATGTGCTTAAATTTTTTGTATCGACACACAATAATTAGCATACCGATAACGATCAAATATCTCAGTCGTTAAAAAATGGACATGAAACAAACATATACTTGAAAAATATAAAGTATATACTTATCGGGTCTAACCAAATATAGCATCATATGCAGAAAATGGCATCCATACGTTAGACTGTTAATCAAATAATTATATTATTTTGGGGGGCAAAACTAGTGAAATTTGCTATAGCTCCGTATGAGACGGATGATATAGTAGGTGGCCTCGTGTGTTATTTAACATATTGAACCTTTAACAATTTCAAAAATAAAAGCACATATCGGGAAAAAACACAAAAAAACATACTAATTCAAATTTCCACTGTCAATATAAATCATTCCAGCACATTTTAAATACGCACAAACTACACTAATCAAAGTTGTGCATGAACAATATACAGTAATCAAAGAGGAACACAAACAATATACAATAATCAAAGTGTAACACGAACAATATACAATAATCAAAGTGTAACATAAACAATATACAGTAATCGAAGTGTAACATAAACAATATACAGTAATCAAAGTGTAACATAAACAATATACAATAATCAAAGTGTAACATAAACAATATACAATAATCAAAGTGTAACATAAACAATATACAGTAATACAAGTTTTACACAAATTACAGATATCAATATCATTGATCAAACAAATAAAGCATTGTTTTTCTGAAGGCGATATTGCAGTATTAGTACAATGTAGTTGAGCTCTTGGAGCAGCATGGTACGTGGAACTTTAAAATGTACTTGATTTCTTTATTATAGCATAAGAATATTATTGAGATTTTGTAAAATAAAAACATTTGCATCTTATGGCGTGGAGGTTCTTTCCGACCACGGACGTACAATTTCTTTATATCAGAGCACATGATCTAAAATAAAATGGATGTTACGGTTCAGTTTATTCTGTTATTGCGATCTCCTACACATGATTGCTCTCTTTAAGTGTCCCACTCTTCCTCTTCTCGCTTTGTGAGCAAATCTTTGTTAGCAGCAATCTTTTGTAGCTGTCACCATTTGAAAATCGGCAGGAGAAAACTGTATTTTAAGATAATTACTACACACAAAATTTGGCTGTAAAACGGACCAGTCAAGAATCAGGAGAACTTGTTAGAATAGACAGATCTACAATTATGCCATCTCTTTAGTGCTAAGTCCTTCAGAAAGAATACAATTTCAATAGTAGAGCAGTTGTACATTAATTCCCTAGATAATTCATCCCAACCTCTAGAGACTTAGATAATTTTATCTTTTGAATACCGACTCACTGTGTGCAGCGAAGCATAGACCCACTCAGTACATTCACGCCCAAACAAGCACCATCATGAATCGATAGTTCAATGAACTATAGTTACTTGTAAGAGAAAGTGGTTGAGTTCACGATTGCTTTTTGTAACTGATGGTGATTCTAATATCCCCATATTCATCATTAATGTCTTCTGATGGTTATCATAACATCCCCTATTCATCATTCATGTCATCTGATAGTGATTCTAAAATCCCCTATTCACCATTCATGTCATCTGATAGTGATTCTAACATCCCCTATTCACCATTCATGTTATCTGATACTGATTCTAACATCCCCTATTAATCATTCATGTCATCTGATAGTGATTCTAACATCCCCTATTCACCATTCATGTTATCTGATACTGATTCTAACATCCCCTATTAATCATTCATGTCATCTGATAGTGATTCTAACATCCCCTATTAATGATTCATGTAATCTGATAGTGATTCTAACATCCCCTATTCATCATTCGTGTCATATGACAGTGATTCTAATATCCCCCTATTCATCATTCGTGTCATATGACAGTGATTCTAACATCCCCCTATTCATTAGTAATGTCATCTTATGGTTATCATAACATCTCCTATTCATAATTCATATCATCTGATGGTGATGATAATATCACCTTCTCATCTGGTGGTTATCACAACATCCAATATTCATCATTCATGTCATCAAATGATTATTATAACACGCGAACTAACACATGCATTAATGTTATCTAATGGTGATCATAACATCCACTATTCAGCATTCCTGCCATCTGTTGGTAAAGTTTGCTCTTTCTCTCTCCATACTACTAGTAATACTACCACCTGTATAATTATAAGACCTACTACAATTACAACAAAACAATTAATAACGTTACTACTACTGTTACTATTTTTACTACAATTACTACTACTATTACTATTTTTACTACTATTACTACTACAATTAATATTACTGTTACTATTTTTACTACTATTACTATTTTTACTACTATTACTACTACAATTAATATTACTGTTACTATTTTTACTACTATTACTACTACAATTACTACTACTGTTACTATATTTACTACTATTACTATTACAATTCTACTACGGTTACTATTTTACTACTATTACTACTACAATTACTACTACTGTTACTATTTTTACTACTATTACTACTACTGTTACTACTATTATTAATACTAATGCTACTACTACTAATATTTGATTATTACAGTTATCACGAATTATTAATAATAATATTAATATAATTACTACTGCTATTAAAACAACAACTACTACTATTACTACTACAACAATTATTACTACTACTAGGTGCTTTCTTTAGGACAGTCAATCTCACTAAAAGCCTTTTCTATTCGTATCTTGCAATAACCATAAAAGCACACATCAAACCATTTCTCCGATTTCTTATTTATTACTTCTCTTCATTAGATTCCTTAGAATAACGTCCTCGCGAGCACAAGCTGACTCCCCAGGGCAACAACTTGCCACAAATTATTTGTCATTTCAGTGTTCAAATCACTACTCGATTCTTGTGCTCAGACGCAGTTATGTATTTTCTTAGTGCGCGGCTGAAACCAAAATTCACATCTACCATTACGTCGTTTGTGGTGTCATTACATTTAAACCGGTTGTTATACAAATGTGAGAAGAAATAGACCAAAAAATATGTGTCGATGAAAATCAAAGTGTAGAGAAATAGGAATATTCGCAAACACGCAGAAATTCATATTGGCGTATATCACATATGTACAACGGAATCTCTCTATAGCGCAACCATTTATAGCACATTTCCCTAATTAACAACATTTCAAAATCCCCAATTGTGTTCATTCTGTATTGTTTATACTGTGAATAGCGAATTTATGTTATTGGATGTTTGTCGGCCCGTCCAAGTTATGGAATTTGGTTGTATATACAATTGTTATTCCCGAAGTCATTACATGAGTTAAGCAAAACGTTCAGAGAGGACTTGGTCGATTCTTCTTTTTCGTCGTTCTCTAGTCGGTCTAACGCTAATATGGTTGTCATCAATGGACTGCATTGTTGTCACCAGTCCCGAGACAGTCGTTGTTCAGTTGTCTTATCGACTTATTTCGGTAACACTTAAACCTATTTTTGTTCATTTTGATACGTGTCTGTCAGAGCTATTTCAGATGGCCAGTTTTCATCTTGTGGTGAAATACAGTGTGAAGTTCTTTATTCAGCAGAACTTAAACTTGTGATGTGGTACAGCGGGCAGTTCGTTATTCAGTACTTAACTTGTATTGTACAACGGACAGTTCGTTATTCAATACTTAAATCAATGTGTGTTGCTGGGGCTAGAAGTGTAATCAATGAGTATTAACACTGTGACCTGCAGAAATCACAGATACAACTATGACGATGTCAGGTAAAAAATATAAATATGAAGATGTCAGGTAAAAGATACTTATTTTTCAGCATTCATTCTCAAACTCCCGCTGGATCTCTCTTGTAGCAGGACGATGGTTCTACCAGATTTTCAGCAGGATGTAGTCCAGAGAATGGAAAGACATTGTTTTGCTGTTTTATATGCACCAATGACCCAACACATCTGTCTTCGGTGAAGGGTAAAAGATACAACTTTGAAGATGTCAGAAAATTCAATAATAGTTGATAACTTCAGCAAAACTGAAGGGAGCCAATTTCCAACAAATTAATGACACGTAAGCTATTCATAAGAAATGAGTGATAAATAGGGAACTGTCAAGAAAAGTGAAAGATATGAGTCAAAAATATAACTACTAAGATATCAACAAAGCTACCAAGATGTGAGTAAATGATAGAGCTACCAAGATGTGAGTAAATGACAGAGCTACCAAGATGTGAGTAAATGACAGAGCTACCAAGATGTGAGTAAATGACAGAGCTACCAAGATGTGAGTAAATGACAGAACTACCAAGATGTGAGTAAATGACAGCTACCAAGATGTGAGTAAATGACAGAGCTACAAAGATGTGAGTAAATGACAGAGCTACAAAGATGTGAGTAAATGACAGAGCTACCAAGATGTGAGTAAATGACAGAGCTACCAAGGTGTGAGTAAATGACAGAGCTACCAAGATGTGAGTAAATGACAGAGCTACCAAGATGTGAGTAAATGGCAGAGCTACCAAGATGTGAGTAAATGACAGAGCTACCAAGATGTGAGTAAATTACAGAGCTACCATGATGTGAGTAACTGAAAGAGCTACCAAGATGTGAGTAAATGACAGAGCTACCAAGATGTGAGTAAATGACAGAACTACCAAGATGTGAGTAAATGACAGCTACCAAGATGTGAGTAAATGACAGAGCTACAAAGATGTGAGTAAATGACAGAGCTACCAAGATGTGAGTAAATGACAGAGCTACCAAGATGTGAGTAAATGACAGAGCTACCAAGATGTGAGTAAATGACAGAGCTACCAAGATGTGCAAGAAAGATAAGAAAACTGAACCCGGAGTCACTGATCATTCTTCCAGCAAGTAATCTATAGAAAATTGCTCCAGGCTCACAACAATTTACCAGTGACCAGGAAATATATATCGCTTGTGACTGAACTATCTCCAGAACAGTAAATTGATAGAGATCGAGACGGTGATTGGATATAAAAAAACATTTGGTTTGGGGGAGTGAGGGTGAGAATTGGATGAAGCTTTCAGTGGAGACGAGGAACGCTGTAGTACTACTAATAATTTTGGAAAATCTGTCAAGCATGAGCGATTTGGATTTAAAATTAATTTTCAAGCGGCAAACAACAATTTAATCAGATAATATAAAGAGATGAATCTTATTTTCCGTGAAAGAAAAGAAGTTAATGGATACTTTAGTTGTGGCAAATAAATTTGTATAATTATTTCTCCAACTCAATGTACATAATTATTTTTCTAACTTATAGGTTCCTTTAGGTTCCTAAAGTGTACGATACCGCCTTAAATCTTCAAGCGGGTAATAGTGGGTTCAGGGGCAATAGTGGGGCGTTCAGTCCGTCTAGGGGTCGGTGACGCCTTATAGAAGAGATTAACAATATATATTCAAAAATTAATTATGTTTGTTATTTTGCAATATATTTTATGAGAATGAACTCAAACCAAATAACAATAAGAACATATAACTAAAGAATATCCGAGCGTAAAGCCAAAGGTAGAACAAGAAAACGATGGATAGAAAACATCAAGATAACCTTGAACAAATATGGACTAAATGCAACCACGGCGACACATTTGGCCTTGGAACAGCAGCTTAAGAACTCACCCCTATCTTAACGGCAAGTGTGAATACGATCAACCATCATTCAACTGGGGACAGACAATAGATAATATCTTATTTTGTTTTCATTATTACAATACGATTCTTACTACTCTAATACAATCTCTTAATATGTATTCCAAATTTTCACATTTAAACCATTCTATGAAACTGTACATATTGTTATTCGAGCATACACTTTATATATGGGCTTTGTTTCATGCAAAATCTGTATGACAATAACTGTGTTCCAGATGATGCACATATTGACCACTAATTTTCAATAATTCAACGGCATGAGCAAGCATTAATGTATCCGTAGTTGATCTTTGCATCGAATAGATCACACGGCATGAACGCGGAGAACTATTATAATGGGAGGAGGGGGCATTACAACATTTATGTCTTGAAAAGTGGGCAGTGGCCCCAAAAATGTTTGGGAGCCTATGATCTAACCTCAGTGTTTTCCAAGGTGGGACTCACATCCGCAGGGGCAATTTTATTGTTCAGGAGTCGGAGCAGGGAGAAATTTTATTGTTCAGGAGGAAATTCAGTAAGAATAATACAATTTTTGAATATTTAAAAAAAATGTATATGTTACATAGGGAAAGGAGGGGGGGGGGGGGGTCATTATAATATTAGAAAGACATAAGTGAGGACATGGTAAAAAAAAAAGATGGGTCTAAGCCAAACACTGGTCTAACTCAATGTTTATAATTATTCTTGATTCTTGACTAGAAAACTGGCGTCACAGCACGTGGGGCATTCCCATAAGTGCCCCGCCCTCTGTTCCAGCAGCCATTCAACTCGATGGTGTTTCGAGTCCAATGCCGCCGAAACAGACGTCGACATCAGGGCACAACTCTGGCCCTTGCGACAGGTTTCTTTGTTGTTCCGCCCACCCACGCCGTGCACGTAACTAGTTCAAGCACAACGTCGACCTGTCGGAACAACATGGTAACTGTTATCGAAGGTTACGACTACGGGGTTTATTAATTATTTCTCTGTATAACTGAATGTAATAGTCCGGCTCTGTGGCGCTGTGGTACAGAGCGCGTCTGTAATGGCCAAGATACTGAGTCTGATCTCCGCCACAGGCATTTGTGCATCCGGATCGTTCAGAAATCAATGGAAAATTACTGAACGTATTTATATTGCCTAGAAAATCACTACAGCCAAAAAATGCTGGGAGATGGCTACATCCTGAATAGGATATGCTACCAATTTTTTCCTGAATGTATATAATTATTTGTCTAATTCACACCTGTGTGACAGCCGCGACAGGACATCTAGCTGCAAAGAATATGACCACTGTCTTCTTTCCAGGGATGTCATAGGAGGCGACTAAGGAAAGTTGGGAGGATATGCTAACAACCTGTCACCTGTGAACAAATTATCTTGTTCACATCTTGTCTCAATCTCTTACTGTTTTCTTTATCAAATAATTAACATCGATGACGACAGATGCAGGTAAGTTATATCCGAGTTTTACATCTTTTAAAAAATAATGGAGGTCGCGTTTCTGGTAATCCAGTCATCACGACCTCCGGGTTTTTATGGCTTGTTAATACTGGAATACTGGCGCACTGGCATACCTCCCTTCGGGGAATAAATGTGAAACTCATAAACCGCATTACAAATACATGTCTGTCATATCTTATATGTGTCTGGGTGTCACCTCAATTACACACTTGATAATAACCTGTGCTTTAACGAGAAAGGCTATAGGCTGTCAAAAGATACCCACTCACAGCTGAAGGGATTACTCACTTAGCATCAACACCATCATCTGTCCAACTCAATGTATGCAATGATTTCTCTCAGTCCAACTTCTTCTTCTTCTGCGTTCGTTCTCACACTCCTGCAGATCAGCAGGATGTAGCCCGGAGGACGGAATGTGTCGTGTCACAGCATTGCTGCGATATCTGCACCTTTCGGCCTGACACATCCGACTTCAGCATGGCTTTGGGTCACTGGCCCTATATGAGATGGGACAGCCAACTCCATCCCATAACCTCCTTAGTCGTCTCGTACGACATGCATTGTAGGTAGACAGTGTTGCTATTCTTTGCTCCCCTTTCGGGCCCCGGAACACACGGGCGTCAGTCTAACTGAATCTGTTTACTTTTTCTCTCAGACAATGTCAAATTCAAAAAATATCCACTTCATTAATTAAGCAAATCATTTCAAATTATGAATCTTTTCTTCCAACCCGGAAATAATCTCACTAATTATATGAACTAGTAGGATCATTGCATTAATTTCTATTAGAGTATATTTTATGAAATATTGAGTTGGGATAGGGAAAGGGGAGGGGGGATTAAATGTAACAAGAAGAATCCATGATTACACACGGATTCAACATGGCGTGTCATTAATTCTGAGGGAAATCTGACGTTAACCTGATTGGGACGTACACGCGTGAGTGAGGCTGAATACTTGAGATCTTATTTTCTGGTATGTTAGTAATGAGGTTTTTGTAACATTTGTTCTTCACGAAATAACACGGGTTATAGGCAATTCTGGGGACATAAAGATATATAGAAATTTGATGAAACGTTGAGATCAGAACTGTAGAAAGTGTAGATCAGTCATCAGAACCGGAGATATGTCTACGTAAACCCCGGGGGGGGGGGGATATGTTAAAAAAACATTCTTCATCTTTGTGGGATTTTTTGTTACCTTATTTGGTCAAACAATAAAGGGGATTTGGGGGGGGGGATTTACCAGCAATGTTGATTGCTCCCTAATACTATATATCGTTTTCTGTCTCCTTAATATTATATGCCATATTATATCTTCCTAATATTAAATAATACACTGTGTCCCCTCACTGCTATTTGCCATGTTCTGTCTCCCTAATACTATGCCATTTCTAGAAAAAACAATCAGGTTTACACATAAACAAACATACAGTTAGTTAAACAGATTTATATACAAGCAGCAATATAAACGGTCAGGCAGGTTTGCGCATAAACAACCAGAAAGAAGACTAGCACATACATAAACAGACAAATACAGTTTCGTAGTTTACACACAATAAGAAAACAGAAAAATTGACAAGTTAGTTAGGGTTACACAGACATATTGGAACCGTAAAAGGAAAGATAATCAAACAGATAAACGGGGAAAGATGCCTGTATTATATACATCGGGAAACGAGGTACAAAATTGCAATGAACGCCCAGTCATCGATTGTAAATACGATATGAGATATATCGATCAATAAATAGTGATGATTATGAACGATCTTCCCTCGTTCTTATCAGATATTGTCATCATTATATGCATACAGCAATGGAAAATGATTCAATTACGGAGCCAGGGTCTGCATGTTAAGCAAGGGATATTAAGGGAGTTTCTGCATGCTTGCTTATATAATAAATGCACCCAATTAGATATAAGAAATTTTTTTTTCTTTTTAAGATCTGTGTGTTTGCCACAATAAATTTATTTCAATCTTTCTCATTATCTTTCACTTCCTTTCTTTAAGTCGATCCAACGTTATCTCTGGCATTGTCTATCCACAGACGAATGATGTTTAATAGTATCCACATTTACCGTTAAGCGTAGGGATGGGAGCTTCCGTTGTTGTTCCAGGCCAGATTTGTCGCATTGGTTGCATTGTCCATGATGGTTCAAGTATATCTTGATGTTTTCTATTCACCGTTTTCTTAGTCTACCTTTGGATTTATGTCCGGGTATTCTTTTGTTATATGTTCTTATTGTTATTTTGTATCTCCGTCATTACTATTTATTAATGGTTCCATATACTTCTATCGTTTTATCTAGACTCTCTATTGTCTATGATAAAATCGACGACTCTCTATTGTCTATGATAAAATCGACGACTCTCTATTGTCTATGATTAAATCGACGACTCTTTATTGTCTATGATTAAATCGACGACTCTCTATTGTCTATGATTAAATCGACGACTCTCTATTGTCTATGATTAAATCGACGACTCTCTATTGTCTATGATTCTATCTAAGACTTGCTATTGCTAATCACTATGTCTGCGACTGTCTATTGAATGGGTAGGCGACTACACCCTGAGTTTCAGACCCGGCCCCGGCCCGCCAGTTTTCAAAGATCGTAATCCCTGATCCGAGGTACTCCTAAAATTAGTCCAATAGCTTACTTCGAGCCTATCTAGAACCATATGCCTTTACTCAATTTGTCTCCAGCTAATTATACATATCGGGTATGTCCTACGCGCAGACACCAACATAATACATCACCAATCTCTTGAATGGGTACCTACAGGCAAAAGAGCAAGGGGTAGACCAAAAGAAACACTCAGAAGAACAATACGTAGAGAAAGTAAAACAACCAATATTCATACTATTCAAGAACTGCACAGAATAGCTTTGAACAGACAGAATTAGAGAGATCTGACATCTGCCCTATGCGCTAACTTCAGCGCAAAAGGAAAATGAATGAATGAATTATACATACATGTATGTACATATATATATGCGACTCTAGACATCTATCTCTATATCTCAGACCCTCTGTATTTAAACCGCCATATCCATTCACTATTTCTGTTGAAATTATCAATATGTTCCGTTTAAGGATGGAAGCGTGTCTGCCACGGACTTTCAATATCCTTTCCTCTTGTTGAAATAACTTTATGACTATTTCATGTCTGTTGCGATCTCTATTTGAGACATCGAACTATTTCCGTAACACTCCCTATAAGTGTTATCTATAGCTCTTTCTATAATACTACATATAACTCTACCTATAACACTACCTATAACACTACATATAACTCTTTACATAACTCGTCACGTAACACTTCCTTAACGATTCCTATACTTCGTTCTATCTTCATATAACTATCAAAGAAGGAAGCAAGACAAAAACAGCCGTACTTACAGACGACCATAGATGTCAGTTACAATGATGTCATAAACAAAGAGGTTTTGCTGAACAAATGGGACATGGGAAACGGGAGATAAATCTACATATATATGACCAGTCCAAATCGCAAAGACTGTCAACCTCCTGGGAAGGAGAAACCAGAGTATCGTATTTCGAATCGGGACACAGTATGTACAGCTTAACAATAACCTGAACAAAATACAACCACAACACACTCTAGGGTGCCGTTTATGCATCCATCCATACGTCGACCATCACCTTATCGAACGACTAGCTCTGGATGACATCATACAAATGTTTCTCCCAGGGCCAGATAAATTGAACACCTTAAATGGAACAAAATAACAGCCTACAAACACATGAATATATCACACAATGACATTGGGTCAAATGGCATAGCCCATGGACCTCTGGATCAGCAGTCATTACTCTTTCTAAAACTCACCTATAACGATTTCTATAACTCTACACCTGTTCTATTTACTCCATTCAACAACTCACTTCAGCTAACTCGTTCTGTTTTGTAGTTTCCTAATTTCCACCTAATAATTAATCACTTTCGCCTAACAAGGCTAGGAGTGAACTTAGATCTCCGTAATCCTAGCCTTTGAGATGTGGGTATATAGAAGAATAGGGAGAACATCATGGAAAGAGAAGAAAACAAATAAAGAGGTGCTAAAAACACTTAATATGAAGAAAGAACTACTAAGAGAAATAAAGATCAGGCAAATAAAATACTTTGGACACATTAAAAGACATGACACCCTATTGAAGACCTTACTTGAGGGTAAAGTCAAAGGGAAGCGAGCAAGAGGTAGGCAGAGATACAAGTGGGAGAGTAACATTACACGATGGACAGGTTACAGTCTAGCAGAGTGCACCACCAAGACAAGAGACAGGAGATGTTGGAGATACGTTGCAGCCAACCTTCGTTGCGGAGACGGCACTTGATGACGATGACGAATCCTAGCCATGACAATTAATCTTATTCGTTTCTCCCAATAGTTACCAGCTAGTGTGCTAGCGGGATACCATACATCAGCAGGTCTTAGGTTTCACCAGTTCTGACACTATAGGATCAGGTGTACTTGAACAGCTACCACTGGCACAGGAATTCAGACACAATAACAAATCAGTTTGTCAGTTTCACTTGTTCGTCCCAATGGTTTTGAAGCTGATAGAGTGAAGGAACTAGATATTTTCTTCGTTCCTGGCGCAAAAGATATCGTTTCCGCCGTGACCGACTGCCGCTACAGGAGACCTGTCATCGAAACGTAAACATGAACTAGTTTCCGATTTGTGTAAAATATATTGGTTGGCCTTGACTATTTTTGGCATCCGACCCCGAGTATGCAAATAACTAAAAAAAATTATGTCAAATACTGCATGTTTCCCGTTAGGGGAAGGGAGGGGATTTTGTAGCTGTATGATAAAGGCTGCATGCTCCTGCTGTCGCCACGTCATGTACAGGGTGAGTTTTTAAATTCCAAAGCCCAATAATAATAAAAACGTAACGTACGGGATCCAAACTATTTCAGTTAGAAGGAATGTAGTAACTGTCGCTAGTCACGGCTCCTGTGTACCATCGCAAACTTGTCGAGGTTTAGATCTGGTTCACAGCGTCTGAGCTGTACATAACGGGGGGGGGGGGGGGAATATCTAACTAAAAAATCTTAGTTTTTTTTTGGTGATTTTGATCGTTAGGGAAATTCAGTACAGTCGGTGAGAGGGTGATGTGCGTTACCGTCGTTTCCCGTGCATCCTCGTACTGTTATGTATTATATTCCGAAAGTGAGGGGGATGGTTGAAAAGGTGTAGAGGATTGACATCATTGTATTTAGATTACCATATATGTGCTGCGCCTCTTTCAACGCAAGCAGTACATCGCATACTTCGAGTACTACACATAACATGTAACTTCATAGCTTCAAACGACAATCGAAAAGGATAAACAAAATACACAAAAGCTAGAGGAGATGGTGGTGTGCCTAGTACTAAATGTCATGTCCTATTTTCCTAAGGAAAGAGAGAGACTGAACACAACGATGAACATAAAAGAAACAGTCCAAGTATCAAAGGCCAGCGAATTATACAGGCTGGAAGTTGCAACAGCGGCCTAGTCCATCAAGCTGGACTTATTTTCCAATCAAAATGTACAGATGCCAGGGACTATCATACTGAAATAAATGGACATATTTTCAGGCATTGGGTGGAGAACCGTCTTCTTCCAATTCTAGAAGTAATATCATGTTTAGTAATGGACACTGATTCCTATCACAATGTAATACCACAGGAAGGCAAATGCTATATGCATCAAATAAAAAAGACCAAATTTAGACATGGCTTGGTGATGAAAGTGTTCATTTCGACGATACTTTTTGAAGCCCAACTTGTTACAGTTTGTATAGAAGACAAATAAGACAAACGTTCTATTATATTAATAAAATCATTCAACAATATGGCCACACTTCTCTGCGACTACCGGCATATCATATTTACCTAAACCCGATAGCGCTAGTTTGGGCTAAGGTTAAAGAGCAAGTTGTCGAACAGAATACAAAGTTCACAATATGTGATTTTGAATCTCTGACACGCGAGTATCTCTCTAAAATAGACGTTGAGTTTGGGAAAAGATTTTGCATCATGTAATCCGAGAGGAATATGACGACTGGCACCGATATGGATTACAATTTCAGCAACCATTAACAATAATCAACTTCTTGGAATAATCAGATTCGTGATTTTGTATAAATTATTTTTGGACAGACCACATAATAGACCTACATAAATAAGTGTATGTTGAGTACACTATTAGGTACACATATGCAAGTTTGAAACGGAGTAATGCAAGTTTTAATAATAACTAGACACACACACACAATCACACACACAAATCGACGTTTCGATCAAAAGTCCTTTATCAAGTTTTATGCAAGTTTTAATAATAACTAGACACACACACACAATCACACACACAAATCGACGTTTCGATCGAAAGTCCTTTATCAAGCTTGCATACAATATACATAAAATTACGACAAGAAGGAACGACACAACTAACGTTCACTTGTTTAGGTACACATACAGTGGTAAGAAAATACATCTTATCTAATATCGGCTAAAGTAATACAGTATTTAAGCGCAGTTAAGAGGCTTTTCTGGGGTCTACTGGTGACTGAAGCGCAGACTAACTTTTACATATTGCAGTGACGTTTACTATTACACCTACGAGTGACAACACATAAAAATGACAACACATACAACAATTTGGCCTATCAAATATTTTTAGACGATACGTCTTAAAATGCAATGTTACTTGACTGTAAAGTGTTTACTGTAATATCTAAAATTTAACCCCACTTATTTGCAAGTACCAAAAAAATTAACATAATTTCGCATGCTCAATCCAGAGCAGGTATGGACCAAATTAGTGTTTCCCAACCTTCTTTTTGTACCATACCCCACCTAAGACTTTCTAAAAAATATGATGCATCCCCCATGTACCATATAAATATTTTTAATATTAAAAAATTGAATTATTCCCTAAATGAAGCATAATTACAACTTGTTCAAAGGCTTAGGCTTTAGGTTTTAAGAAATCACTAGGAAATTACTAAGAAAAAACAGTAAATACATTTTCAAAACGTATAATAGATAACTAAAACTCAAGTACAAAATAATGTGTTTTTTTTTTCGAACTGTCCCCCTGAACAATCAAATTGCCCCCATGTGGGGCGCGGACTCCACGTTGGGAAACACCGGACTAAATGGCAAAAAACAGTTTTTTGCGTCGGATAAAATCTAATGTTGCTTGCCAGAGATCTCTGCGATCAAACAATTTCTGAGATATTCGATTCAATGTGTGATTACGAATTCATAAACGGACTATAGTAAAAACAGATCTCTGAAATCTATGAACAAAGAAACATGTTTGATTAAATGGGCAATGTGAATGACTAGAAGAGAAATCCAAAAATATACGACCAGCCCATTCCCTAAGATAAAATCAACCTCCTGGTAAGGAAATACTGAAATCTTCCGACTTCGTATACAACATACACAGCTTAACAATAATCTGAACAGAATACAATTAAAACACACTCCAGAGTACTGGCTGTGCACTCATGCTTACTAAACTGTCGACCACCACCTTTTTTAAAATGTCCAGTGCGGATGACGCAAGAAAACTTCTCTTTCCGTAGCAAGATAAATGGAACGCCTTATATGGAACAAAACAACAGCGCACAAACAGATGCATATATCAAATAATAGCATTGAGTCAATAGACAAGAGTCCATGGAACGATGGATCAGCAACCAACCAACAATGAGAACAGACAGAAGCTACGACCTGGACAATTGATTAAAACAGAAACCTGTTCTCAATTTAGTTGGACCAAGATAAAGTGAGTAATTAATACAAGTTTCTAAACCCTTCTACTGATACATTACAATTGTTTCTGAATCTGCTATTGATAGATTACGGTTATATGGGGTCATCCAATCACGAAAAGGGTCAAAAGAAGGCAAGAGTTTAAGAAAAACTACATTATGCTAAAACAAGAAGACTATGCTAAAAATGTTAATGAAATGAGGCTATCTATTTAGCAATTCAAAAGAGGAAACTTCGCTTCAACGAAATCAGTTCTAATTTATTTTTTAATACTTTTTTTTCTCTCCCATTACAGATTCCAGAAAAGTCACAAGAATAAATTCGAGCACAGACACAAGGAAATAAATACCAGAAACCAGCCTGTTCAAGCCTAAGGTCACACTAATGAAAATTTAGCTAAATTGAAAAATCTCGGAAACTGTAGACAGTTTCTCCTGCATTGATCGTGCTGTAAAATGCATCTCTGCAGATTATAAGAGCTCTTCAAGAACGGGCAGCTAATGGATCTGTTTTCTGAACACCGCAGTGATTTACACAATCGTCATGGATCATAGTGTCAGAGCAACGAACTCATATTAAAAAACTTCAAAATTCGATATTTTATCTAAATTAAAATTTCTTGACTGATGGAAATACGTCAGACGTTGATCATGGCCTGGAGATCACCATTGATTCTGGGATTATGTCATCTTGTTTCTTTGGTGATGCCAGCAGACGTGCAGTACGCAGTAGCGGAAGAAAGCACACCGGGATTATTAGTTGGCAACATTCCAGACTCAATTGATCTGGTCAACTTAGTGTCTCAAGCTAGTCTTCCATATATGAAGTACAGTTTCTTGAGTATAGACTCGAACCTCAGAAAATATTTCTTTTTAAACGAAAGAACAGGAGATCTATTGTTGTCTTCATCTGAAGTCCTGGATCGCGAGGTGGTTTGTCAGTTTGACGCCACATGTAACCTCGAACTACAAATTGCGATACAATCAACACACACGCAATTTTTTCGAAAGGTTCTCGTCAATATTGATGTTGTTGACGTGAACGACCACGCCCCTGAATTCAAAGAGAACTTCACTATTCTTACTATCTCTGAATCAGTTCAAATACCATCTACTTTTCCATTGCCCTCAGCAATTGACAAGGACACTGGTATCAACAATTCTCTACATGGCTACGAGATTTTTCCTCAGGATGGTCCGTTTGAGCTTTCATATTCCAAGTCAAACTCAAATCTGATGTTAAGGGTTATTAAAGAATTGGACCACGAAACAAGAGATATATACTCAGTCAGGATCATTGCTCGGGATGGAGGCAGCCCTGCTAGAGAGGGCGTTCTTAATGTTGATATTGTAGTTGAAGATATTAACGATAATGCTCCAAAGTTTAACCAAGATAATTACGCCAAAGTTGTTGATGAAACTATTAACCAAGGATCTTTATTGCTGACCCTTAAAGCAACTGATAGTGATTCGGGTAAAAACGGCCAAGTCAGGTATCGTTTGAGCCCACAACAGCCAGCAAACATATTGTCTATGTTCGCCGTAGATCCGGTCCTTGGCGAGCTTCGGCTTGTAGGAGACTTTCAGAAAGCTGACGTCGAGGTGTATAAGATTGACGTAGAAGCAAGCGATATGGCCGACCAGCCATTCACGTCTAAAACAACAGTATCTATCACAGTTGAAGACACAATAAACAGCAGACCTAAACTTCTGGTTAGTTATCTCTCGCAGAACAATTACTCATCCATTTCTGAGTACGCCAATCTCGGAGTAGCAGTTGCTCACATACTGGTCAAAGACACGGATAGAGGTCCCAATGGTATTGTACAATGTAATCTGACCACAGGTGGCTACTTTGAGCTTCAAAGTTACGACGTCAAAGAGTATAAAGTAATCGTTGCTCGACCTCTGGACAGAGAATTCATTCGTGTTCATAACGTGACCGTGGAATGCTTTGATGCAGGGTTACCACCACTCAGTACATCACAGTCTTTCCAAGTTAAGGTCACTGACGAGAACGATAACGTCCCGACGTTTCCAGAAAGATTCTACAACTTGACGATTCGAGAAAACAACGATATCGGAAGAGATATTTTAACAGTTAACGCCGGTGATCCTGACGATCCTACCACAGGGAACGGTCAGATCACGTATAGTCTGCAGGATGTGAGCAACGGGGAATTTTTAATCAACCCACTCACGGGTGTCATCAAGGTCATGACCTCATTCGATTACGAGCTCAAGCGCCAAATTAACTTCACAGTTGTCGCAGAAGACAACGGAATTCCCAGAAGATCGTCCAAAGTTGCCATCAGGGTCAGTATACTAGACGAGAACGACCAAGTCCCTTACTTCTCTCAAAGCCGCTTCACTATAGCCGTTTCTGAATACGCCAGCCGCGGGGATTTAATAGGGGAAATCACGGCCTTTGATTTTGAGCAAGGCAAAAATGGCCAGTTTGAAATTACTCCGATACCAGGATCCGGTAGAGGGAAAAAGGACCCAAAGAGCGGTATTTATTACAGCGGCAGCTCTCAGAGTAATTCCCAGAGTGATTACGAGAAAATCGATGATGACAAAATTCCGTTTCAACTCTATCAAAACGGAAGCTTGTTTTTGTTGGGTGAACTGGACTATGAAACGAGAAGTTCCTACGAATTTGAGGTTAGAGTGACAGACAAAGGTGAACCGCCACTTAGTGATACAGCAACTGTTGTCATTGATATTACTGATGAAAATGATAACGCTCCGTATATTGTGCACCCTAATACATCTGAAGTTGCGTTTATAGCTGCGACAGGTTCTGATGCCCCGCGGACTTTGTTGTCCTTTCATGTCCTTGATAGAGATAGTGGACGTAATAGTCTTCTTGTCTATACAGTGACGGCAAGAAATGACAGCGGGCGATTTGAGATTGACTCTGATGGGGAGGTCAGAAGAACTCGAGATTTTGATGGTAAGTTCAGAAATCAGTTTTTATATAGTTATTAATAGAAGAAATGTGTGCAGTTTATATCTTGTTTTTTGTGTGTTTGGTTTATATTTCTGTGCAGATGGTTGACACTTACAGAAATATTTACTCGTCGGTGAACAATAATTTCATGCAAGATCTCGTTCATGAGTACAAGATTATGTTCTCGTAAATAAATTCTCATAATCCACACACTTCTCTGTGCTAGCAATAACACCTCAACTTATACAACAGATAACTATCCAGAAATAGCAAATTCACCCTCGGGTTAGATAACATTAGTTTTACTAACAATAACATATACACCTCACATAATACTCCTCGTCTTTCAGAAAAAACGTGGTTTCCTCATGCATAAAAAGGGTCATTTTGTTAAATAAAATACATAACATACACTTTATAAACCTTACATAATCTAACCCGTAAAAACATTGATTAATTCATTCGCATAATACACAATCTTCCCTGTCTAATAATGACATTCACTCACATATTACATATCATATCCTGTCAAATAATTATGTATTATGTGAATGACAAATTCATTCAAAGAATACATACTCTACATTGCAATGTTTTTCCTGCAGGGCGTGAGCTCCAATTTAAATTCATATTCGTAAAACATGATTCATCTTATATAACATGACTCATTCTGTGAAAAAAAGACCATGATTCCTCCTGTAATATAATAACAAATTCACTCACACAATACAGAATATACGCTCCACAAAGTGAAATTCACCCAATACACAATTTTGGCCGTACAAAGTGCCTTTCACATAATACATAATCTTTAGCTGTACAAAGTGATATTCGAACAATATGCAATTTTACCTGTACAAAGTGAAATTCACACAATACACACACTTAGTTATACAAAGTGAGATTCACACAATACACACGCTTAGTTATACAAAGTGAGATTCACACAATACACGCTTAGTTATACAAAGTCAGATTCACACAATACACAATCGTAGCTGTACTCAGTGAGATTCAATGAGATTACATAATCGTCGCTGTATAAGCATTTGGTCAAAAGCATTATATACGCCAATGGACCGCTGGATCAGCAACCAACAAACCAACCAACCTGTATAAGCAATGCTGGTTTCTACCTCAGCAAAGAAATATGCACCACAAATTTCGCTCAATAAATAATGAATCTAATTATCTGTTAACCAACCGATATAGATATAAGTATACTTTGACACTCCTACATACACCGTGTTATACATATGAACGTGCATAGATCAAGTCTACTTTCACAGACTCCTACACAAAAAGTGTTATACACATGAACGTACATAGACCGAGTCTTCTTTTACAGACTTCTACACACAAAGTGTTATACATATGAACGTGCATAGATCGAATCTACTTTAACAGACTCCTACATAAGTATTAAACATATGAACGTACAAGGTACATGCTTGGTTAGCTATACTACTCATTCGTCTTTTGAGTAACGCTCTTATTACTGTGCCATCCCATCGTCCCATTCACACACACAACAGCACACAACACAGCAAACCCCTGCACAGTACACCAACACACACATATAATGTCGCCTCGGTGGTAGAATGGATAGTGGGTCTGACTGACAAAACCCACCTCTGTCGGACCTGCTCGGGGTTTGAAAGCCGATCATTCACATTATACTGGCGATACGATTGAGTGTATTATCGGTGACTTAAAATTCAGTAATAATCGAATAGTAATATAGAGGTATTGTAATAAAAAGAGTCATATAGATATATATAGTGATACTTCTTCTGCGATTAGTTTCCTATGCTCATAAGTCTATATAGGAAGGTGGGCCGCCTCAATGAGTTCAGTCGTCAGCAGGAGGTCCTCATGGTTGCCTCACAACTTTACCTTCAGATCTACCTCTTGGGGCCATATTTTAGTTCTCACGTCATCGAAGAGTGGGCATGCCTGCAGAATGTGTTCTGGAATCTAGGGACCATTTTGACATTGGCATTGGTCAGTTTAGACATCCTTCACTTTTGACGATGTGCTTGTAGGTATAGTAATATAGAGATGTATATCGGTAGCGCGGCTGTGACGGCCAATGTACCGAGTTTGACCCCCGTCAAAGGCAATTGTGCATCCGGACCGTTCAGAAAGCAATGACAAACTTCTGAACATATTTATATTGCCTGGAAAATCACCACAGTCAACAAATTCTGGGTTGATAGCTAAGTCTTGTAAAGGATATGCTACCAATTTTAATAGTGATACAGAGAGTAATATAGAGATGTATAGTAATGTAGAGAGTAATATAGTATAGTAATATAGAGTGTAATATGCTCGTACTATACACTGTATACTTCAATATTATATATATATAATATGATAATGCCTTTTTTTCTCGACGTACAGGAAAGGACGCTGGCACGTACAAGCTCTCTATCATGGTGAGGGACTCTGGAACACCTCCACTGTCTGACGTTCGAACATTTTTGATTCACATCTCAGGGGGAAATGGAACAATTGGAAGATCTGGAATCTTGAATGACCAGTATGTTGTCATAGCATTAACCCTTGTGTGCGTGACCATCTTAATGAGTGTTACAATTGTCCTCATCATTGTGGTCATGAGGAGACTGGACAGACGGCGAAAGAGCAGCAATAACGTCAATTCACGAGGCCCTATCCATATTCACAATTCTCGAGTGGTCACTGCTTTTGTAGATCCACTGAAGATGGATAACTTCCGACATGGAAGTATGGACAGCGATTATAGAGACGATGAGATAGGAAGCTTGGATGACAAAAAAATGAATGATTCTCACTTCGGATTCTCATCGTCTATAGGAAGTATCGGCAAGAACACAACTGGAGACAGCGGGTATCAGGTATGTACCAGTAAATCTTCGTGCTGTATCAGAATATCTTAGGGTGATCTCCCTTGCGTATTGGTTAAGCCTTAAACTTGTTCTGAAGAGAAGGCCGAAATTCGTATGCGATTTCTTGATTACAGTGTGGGTATTTTTAAGATCCCTGGAGATTATCCAATTTACGTGCATTGAGTGGAACTCTTAGCACGCACGGTGGCGCTTCGTGGACTGGATGGAGTACATATAGTGTAGCCCGAGTAAAATTAAGTCAGTCCTCTATGTGCTTTCAATCTACTCATTTCTCTCTGGATAATAAAATGCTAAGTGAATCACTTCCCTCTAGAGCAGTGGTTCTCAACCTTCCTAATGACACGATCCTTTAATACAGTTCCTTATGGTGTGGTGATCCCCAACCATACAAACATTTTTGTTTTTTCTTCATAACATGTGTTTTATGATGGTCTTAGGCGACCCATGTAAAAGGTTCAGAACCGGTTGAGAGGCGCTGCCAGGCTAGATGATCATACCCTACGGGAATCACAAGTGTCTAGATATAACATGAATATCCTATGGTATTTGCCATGTCAAAGACACGATTGTAAACAAAATGAGTTCTTTTACAGGTACAAACTGCACACGGGGCTCCGGTTTATCGTTCTTATCAGATAGAACTAGTTGCAATTTAAGGCACCTACTAACTGACAGGATTACATTGGAAGGGTTTTTAATTTTAAATACTCCAAATCGCTTCATAACGTGAACTCAGGACTAAGGGGGAAAGAGATCAGTGGCAAACTTCGGCTATAGCTGGGGTCTCTACTGCTACTGGTAGATTCAACCAAAACGAGATTGTTCTATTCAAAGTTATTAGACCGCCTGTAATGTCTATTGCTTGAGGTCTAATCAATTAGAGGGAACCGTGGAAGGTAGGAAGTAGCAGAATAGAATAAATAAAAGAATGAACAGACAACAAGAAATGGAGAAGACACAATTTTTCTTCACTCATCAGGATCGTTAAGGTTAGAAATCGCCGGAGGACTCTGTGTGCTGAAGCATCTAATGTGGTATACCTCTACTGACCCTAACGGATTACGGGATTATAGGATGCGATAGGAATATTTATTGGTTGGGGTTAGCAATAACAATCAGGTTTATAGTTACTAGCATATCTTATTTAGGGCGCAGCGATGAACCCAATACATTTTGGCTGTACTGATTTTCTAAGCTATCCTTTACGTGCAAAAGGTTGTCATCATCCAATGCCGTCTCCGCAACGAAGGTTGGTTGTAACAAACCCCCAACATCTCCTGTTTTTGTTTTGGTGGTGTACTCTGCTCAGAAGTTTGTCATTGCTGTTTAAATGAATGCTAAACTAAACAAGTTTATTCCAACAATCTAAAGTAAACACGCAAATCGTGCAACAAAAATGATAAAACTTTACAAGTTTTCTTTATATAAGTTGACATAACCTGAACCGTTGACAGTTCATGAATGGACAATATTTTTCTGTTCCGGCATTGCTCTTTCTGACAGGATTAAACACACAAACACGTGAATATGTGACACGGTGGAGCAAGGTATTCTAAATAGTTTTAAATCGCAAATTAGGTTTTAGGATTACAAGAAAACTATTATTCCAAAACTTTGCTAACGAAAATTAGTTTTTTTTCACATTTATATTAATTAGATAAGCGTGCTATTTGCTGACATTGTAAACCAAACACGCGTAAAATGAATGATAGTCTCCTAAGGATTGCGTGTATGTGTGTGTGTGTGTGTGAGAGAGAGAGAGAGAGACAGAGAGAAAGATTCACTTTTTGCTTACTTGGTCCTCTTGAACTATTGAGGAGTATCTAGTAAGATATTATCTGATGTCCTCCTTCTCTTGTAGTGCCCCCCCCCCCTGGAAATGAGTTACATGAAAAAAATCATGTCAACAAAATAAGGAGAAAGTTATCTGCGTAGATCTCGGCAATACATGTCTCCTTAGCTGAATTAATTAGGACCCAGTTGCTTACATGTTTTGATTATTGTTTGTGTTTTAGTTGGTTACTATTTATATACTTGGAAGCACATGCCACAAATATCCAAGGAGGCCATCGACTTCCCCTTTCTTAAAGTCTAAAACGTGTCCACGGCCATGATTGTGACAGTTTGTGAAAATATATCGGCATCACAGAGTGAATCTGTTAAATATCAGCACGAGGAATGTTATCGGAAATGATATGAAAATGATATCTAATGACGTCTTATATATATGTATTATAGAATAGTTATATAATGGTTATAAAACAAGTATATATTACTGAAATCATATCTGTACATATTATATGTAACTTGAATCCACATAAAACCAAAAAATCGATGCCTCATCAGAAGTGAAAGCCAATCGACAATTGATTGACTTCTACAAAAGTTTTTCTGTTGTTGAGCGAATGAGTTATTTACGGACAAGCAGATACATTGACATTGCCGAAATAATCATTTATACTGGAATACTATAATCAATTGTCACTTACCTCAGAACTTGAAACTGTATCTCCGTGTGTATTTGTACTTTTCACTGAGTGGAACTCAGGCTGGTACAGCAAGATTTAGTAGGGAGAACATAGACTAAGTAACCATTTATCTACACCATCTACGTGTGACATAACTAAGACAAATCCTGCATAGACCAAGCCAGCTACCCGTGTATTAACGTGACCCAACACGGTAGAGCAAACAGTGACATCAGTATGACCTGAGTTTCATGTTGTTAGACGCTACTAATGCAACTTAGGTTTGCTGATTAACTCATACCGTAAACGGTCAAGTTGATTACCTCATACTGTAAACGATCAAATTGATTACCTCATAACGTAAACGATCAAATTGATTACCTCATACCGTAAACGGTCAAATTAACTACCTCATACCGTAAACAATCAAATTGATTACCTCATACCGTAAACGATCAAGTTGATTACCTCATACCGTAAACGATCAAATTGATTACCTCATACCGTAAACGATCAAATTGATTACCTCATAACGTAAACGATCAAATTGATTACCTCATACCGTAAACGGTCAAATTAACTACCTCATACCGTAAACAATCAAATTGATTACCTCATACCGTAAACGATCAAGTTGATTACCTCATACCGTAAACGATCAAATTGAATAATTCTTATAAGAATGTTTCACAGAAATGATAACTCGATAAAGTAGCAGTTTATAACAAGGTGATGATTCTTCTCGGTTCACTCTCCAATAGCCATCACGATCTCTCGTGTGTTATTTGCATGAACGTTAATACATTGGCCTGCTGTTTAAATAGCGCAATACAGCTCTAGCATACCCGTTTTCAGCATGACCTAGATTAGGCTTTGTGGTGTCCCTAGCCTGTGACAGCCTTCTAGTCAGTCGATATGACTAATGCTTATAAATTGCGTTACGTTTTCATGAAATGTACTCACTGCGCAAATCTGAAATCCAACATAAAAGCTTGAAATGGAGTAGTTAAGTTTTGCCAATAACTACACACGCCTATAATCACACAAACAAATCGCCGTTTCGACCAAAAGACCTTTATCAAGGATACATACACATATACATGTAAAGACGAGGAGCAGGGACGATACAACTGACGTTCACATGTCAAGCGAGATGTGGGGGTGGACGGAAGGATAGGAATAGGTCAGAGTATGTGTAAATATATATATATATATATATATATATATATATATATATATATATATATATATATATATATAGAGAGAGAGAGAGGTTCTCAAACGCGAGACGGGACCGGCCGTCTGTCGGAGAAGCATGCATTAATGACCGTCATATGAATATGCCGTGCGCCCCGTTTTCATGAAGCATGTATACAAATGTGTGTGTCGCGAGAAAGGTTCAGAAGTCAATTTCAGGAAAAATGAGAGTGTGAAATGTTAACCTCACGAAAAAATATCTTTCAAAACAAAAGGATTCATTACGTTCTAATTTAGCTTCAGGTAATTCAATACAGCACAGAGTCAAATATCATACAATACATTTAGGGATATTTGAATAACCTATTCAGGTGTCATCGTCAATACTGAATAGCTGACTACCTGGGTGTAGATAATGAAACAGGCAAAATGTAGATAGATAAACTCAAGTAATGAGATCATTCACTTGTTCTCACTTATCTGGGCCATACATTTTATATTGGGGAAAAAATGTGGCTTCTTGGTTATTCCGTTATATGAGAGAAGGCGGAATGTTTGTTTGAGAGTCCAAGGAATTGCTAGCGATTAGCTCATGCTTTCTATGTACAGTGCGGTGGTTTTTCGAAAATACGCGAGAATAAACTGCTAATCTTGGTATTGAAATGTGCCGTGTCACTAGTTGGTTGGTTGGTTGCTGATCCAGCAGTCCATGGGCTCATGCCCTTTGATCCAATGCCATTAAATGGCATTATATTGCTGGAAAGTCTGTGGACTTTCGGCCCACCTCGGGACAGAGTCCGAGAATAACTATCACACCTCCAGGAAGGTAGGTTTCAACCTATGTACTGCTCCGGGCCACTGCAGCCAAGATAGAGTTCACTGTGCTCATTCCCCGCGACGAATTGACTACTGGTTCTGCCGAACGTCTCTATTGCTCCAGGCATGCAACCAAATGTTCAAGTCAAAAGGATTGTCACGTCCTGAGTCACTGTGCCTCTCTAATGGGTCTCAACCATAGGAAACAACAGTGCTGTCAGTTTCCCCCCCCCCCAGGGCTGCACGGTACATCTCTGGCTCCCTCCCAACTACAGAGGGTGCATACATATATTCAAGCAAACATGAAACACATTTCAACAACAAACTAAAAGCATAATTGTATAGTTGACATGCCATGAAGCTTCTATAAGAAGACAACCTCAATATAACGGCATGTCATCTACTAATGTTTTCTATTGCATGGATGGTTTGTCTAGTGGGCCATTGGTGAGACCCACAACCACATGCGTCCGTGTCACTAGTAAATTATATAGTTATGTGAACTTGTGGAAACCATCCTGAGCAAGTGATGCTATTTTACTTTGCCATGTTATCATTAGTTACTAAACTAGACATCGATAACACACGTATCTATCTGAATGTAGTCAATTACTGAAACATCGATCACACACGTATCTATATGATAATAGTCAATAATTGAAACATCGATCACCCAAGTACCTACATGAATGTAGCAAATTAATGAAACATCCATCACGCAAGTATAATGTACATACAATTGAACGCTGCTTAATGTATTTCCGATTACTGTATGAAATATTAGCGATTATTGTAAATAAAAATGTCTCAGTACATCCCAAGCAGAGCCTCACTATCAAGTATATATATAGTTGACATTATATATAATAACCAGAGTGCCCGAGAAGATCGAGCAAAAGGATGTGGGCCTCAGTAACACAGAGAATAAAGTAATAATATTACAATCAGCTGGAGGGACATACTTAGGATAACAAGAAAATATATTATTGGAGTGGTATTAGATGAGTGATGCTGTCCGAGATACAATTGCCATTTCAAATGGAAATATTTTCAAAGTCACCAATGATTATTATTTTATCATATCCGATGGAAATGGGTACCATATTTGTGGGATAGGTATCACCAGTGGTTTTGACAACATAATATGTACCATTGGTCAATGGAAAATATGAGACTAACCCCGTGTTGCACAATACGTTTAAATGAAGGGAAACTTTACTGACTAATTTACTATAGTTCCTATATATATTATCCCGCCCGTGTTTCCGACGTCTGAAAGGGAAGTAAAGAATAAACATTGTTTATCTTAAATGCATATCGTAAGAGGCAAATAGGGAGGTTTTGTGGTAGTTAGCTGTCTCAACTCAAACGGGCCACAGTAACTCAACAAGCTATGCCGAAGTCAGATGTGTCAGGACGAAATGCGGAAATATCGCAGCTAAGCTGTAAATCATGACACAACTATTGAATTCTCAAGACTACATCCTGCTAATCTGTCGGAGTCTGAGAACGAAAGTAGAAAAAAGAAGCAGTATCTATTATTCTACGTATATTTAGTGGAAACTTATTTCTGTTCATGAACGGTATATTTGTTCATAGACACTCTACTTGTTAATGGACACTCTACTTGTTCATGGACACTTTACATATTGTTAATGGACACTATCCATGTACATGGACACTACAGTCCCTTTGTTGTGCATAGTTTCGTTTTACTGCTGGATTTTCTGTTATATTTCTGCAAAAGTATTTTTAATCAGACAAAATGTCGCATAACGTTTATGCGCAGTCCTTTCCCTATTTCTCCTCTTCATTTTCCTAGACAAAGCAGGATTTCAAAGTCTGATCGAACCGACAGAAACAATGTTATTTATTCAGCATTCGAAAAGACATTTTGCAAGCACATTAGAAGATCACTTTCGACAAATAAATGCATTTGCAAGCAGCAATGATAGCACAGTGTGTGGCCAAAATACAATTTGTCACGGGTCAAATAGAATTTTACTCAAGTCAATCTGACATACCGTATCTGCGCTTTTGTCTGCAAGGCTGCGCTTTCTCATTATTTATTCGCCTCCATCAGACTGTTCATCAGCTAATGAATTTTTTAAACCTCTTAAATCCAGAAATTCATGAAATGTCTATTAGAAGATTTGGCCGGTAATCCTTGGCACTAAGTTCAGAATTTCTGTTGGTAATTATAGTCTGCCCTAAAGCAAGTGCCCACTGGATGACAAAGAAAGTTAATATCATTACTGTTAGGATTGATGATGGCTATAAGGAATATTACATTATTAAGCCATTAATCTCGTCAATATGGTTTTTCCCACATTAGTTAGATGTAATATTTATATTAGACTAATAATTCCCTCAGAGAAAATTTTTTTCTTTAATGTGAACATATTCTGTACAAGGTGAAGAAATCTTTTGTTATATGTTGACTGGAGGATTGCACGAAATGGAAGAGAATATAAATAGAGCAGGAAGTGAACAGGAGAGAACATTATTAGAGAGAAATAGAATATGAACAAAAGAAAGACAGTACAAAATAAAACAGAAATGAAACGAAATAGAGAACAGATCAGGGTAGAAATAGAAAAGAAAGATAGGAAACAATATTTACTAATATATTCTGCAGAACTTTCTTCAGTATAAAACAATTGAGAGAGATCAGTGCCGGATTTACCTATAAGCTAAACAAGCTATAGCTTAGGGCCCCCACTTTATTGGGGCCCCCAAATATTTTAATTTCACTATCTATATATTCTTAATCGTTATAAGGGCCCCATATCTTAAATAGATTAGGGCCCTATCAACTCTAAATCCGGTCCTGAGAGAGATGCACTGATCAAGAGACACAACCCTACATATATATATATCAGAGAAGACACAACCCTGCATATATATATATCAGAAAGACACAACCCTGCATATATATATATATATATCAGAGAAGACACAACCCTGCATATATATATATATATATATATATATAATCAGTTATTTGAAATCAGAGAAGAGCTTCAAACAAGGGTGTTCATCCATAAGACCTGTCTCACGGTGTGGACATCAGGTAGTGATGTCAAAATGGAAGTCGGGTATTTTCGTACAGTCGGTGGAGATGTTGTTGGCTGTCATGTCTGGAAACATAAGGATGTCCTTTTAACCGTGTTGTCTGGCCTATGTTAGTTTACCTGACGCGAACCTGACGCGGATGTAAACAAACAAACAAGGACGTCATACACGAGGAAGTGAAGGTGAGCCGTTGAAGGTATTTTACTCAAACTTAACACATTTCCCGTTTGGATACTTGAGATGACTGATGACCTTACCATAATTCTCGTACGTAATTTTCATAAGTTAAAGAGTTTTTTTTTAAATGGTAAATCTGCTAGTTTCTTTGTCATTGGGAACAGAACATCCTGGTTCGGTCGTTTAAATTAAAAAAATCAAGACACAATGAATTGAGAAACTTGTTATAATAAATTATCTTCATAATTTGTGAAAATTGTCATGATTTTTTATGCGTTCACGAACAAGCAAACACACAATGAGATGAGAGAAGGCAGGAGGTTGAGCCCTCTTTTAAATCAGAACATGATATTTATGGTAGCTGGTTGAATTTAATCAGCACATGACATTTTCCTTATAAATCCGTTAAAACACAATCAAAGATGACCCCTCCCCCTTCTCCCATTTGAGTTTCCTTGTTTAAGACATCCCTCCCATAGCAAAGTAAAATCTCCAGGCACTGTAGTCCTGTTAACAAATCTATACAACAAAAATAAAATAAACTAATGCCCCTGCTCCATAACCCACACACAACCCTCCATCCCCGTATTCCATCATAATTACATATTTTCTTCCAGTTTTTTTCCTTGTTCTGCACAAATAAAACCCTTACAGTATACAAATATGAACTGTGTTTTGGAAGAAACAGGATATCACGAGCTACTAAAGTACAGGTACTTGTCAGGTACTCTAAATACTTCTTCCTCAGTGTCGTTACCTTGGACTCCATGACACTTGTGTTCAAGTTTCAATGAAGATGGACAAATATTTGGATGATTGCTATCAAATTCTCAAAAAACTAATATATTAATAAATGTAATATATTTTAAATCATATCGCGGATTGGTGCAATGCAGTTCTTAAAACTTCGTGAAAGGCAGATAGTGTTCAATTATTCTGCAATGGTGAGAGGTTTTCCGGATTTTTCCATAAATAAAGCAGCTTTGTGGGAAGTCAAAATATCATCTCGTGATGTCTTGAAGTGGGTGCCAAGCAAATACAAAACATCATCTCGTGATGTCTTGAAGTGGGGGCCAAGGAAATACAAAACATCATCTCGTAATGTTTTGAAGTGGGGGCCAAGGAAATACAAAACATCATCTCGTAATGTTTTGAAGTGGGGGCCAAGCAAATACAAAACATCATCTCGTTATGTCTTGAAGTGGGGGCCAAGCAAATACAAAACATCATCTTGTGATTCCTTGAAGTGGGGGCCAAGCAAATACAAAACATCATCTTGTGATTCCTTGAAGTGGGGGGCTAAGCAAATACAAAACATCATCTTGTGATGCGATTTAGTGGGGGCAAGCAAATATAAAACATCATCTTGTGATGTCTTGAAGTGGGTGACAAGCAAATAATTTTCAGGAGACTCATGTGATATGAGTGATACTGACCATATCATGTGTGTGTATATCATCCTAAAACCATATTCCATACGAGTCTAAAATGGTTCAATAGACGTAGAGGATTGACTTAATTTCACTCGAGTTTTCTCACATGTGCTACATCCTTTTAACATAGAAGTAAGCCCATGTCGAGAATACAACTCATACCACGTGACTAGTTTCAAGCTGTAGCCTCACAGGATTTCTAGAAAAATCCATGTGTAAACAAGACGCCACGACCCAGTAATAAATGCACGACCATTTAAGAACAAGGCAAATCACTTAAACGCTACGCCACTAAGTTTCCCTAAACAGAAGTTTAAATGGTAAAGATATGGTACCCTGTTGGCGTGAGCGTGCATTGATTTTTCAATAGACCAGTGGTATTTTCTTCTTGTTTGTGGGGGCCCGAAAGTGGAGCAAAGAATAGTAACACTGTTTACCTTATGTGCATGTTGTAAGATGCGAACAATGCGATTTTAGGATAGGGTTTGTTGTCACTTCCAATGTAGGGTCAAAGTGACTCAGAAGCCATGCTGATGTCGGATGTGTTAGACCGAAAGGCGCATATATTGAAGATTATCTATGAACTATCTTCTGCTTCTCGTTCGAAGTTTTACACAACGCATTCTGTTCTCCGGACTACGTCCTGTTAATCTGCAGGAGTTTGAGAACAAACACAAACAAAGAAGAAGTGCGTTCTTGGTCAATTTCACACATTTAACAAAACATCAAACTAGAATCTGAGAACATGCTTCTACTTTGTTCTGCCGTCTGTTTATTTGTGGATGTATGATGTCCTTTCACGAACTGCTGTGGACGGTTTTACTAGGACATGTTTGCCAATTACCATCGACTCGTTCTGTAGTATGTGTATAGTCCCTAGAAAACTCCAGTATTTGTGTTTGCTCTTACTCCTGAGCTACTAAAGTACAGGTACTTGTCAGGTACTCTAAATACTTCTTCCTCAGTGTCGTTACCTTGGACTCCATGACACTTGTGTTCAAGTTTCAATGAAGATGGACAAATATTTGGATGATTGCTATCAAATTCTCATTAGATGGAGCTTTCCTTTCAGTGGACTCGTGGTATCCATGAAGTTCCTGTTCGTGTCGACCAACTTAACACTTGCGATGAATTGTCGTTCAGAGTATGGTGTTAATAATAATTATTGTGTAATATATCACTGACACGACAAAGTGCAAGGCATACACATACCCGTTCATTATCAGCTGTAAAGTCAAATATTTCAGTATACTTTTTTTACTCTTAAGTCCCTCAAGCCATGTATTCCTTTCAGTGACATCATTATCTATGAATTTTTTGTTTGAAATAAGAAACTTTGCATACATGTTTAAATATCGGAGGTTCATATTAGTCAAATGTAATTGTCTGTTGCCGGAATCAGTAACGGATGCTACATATGGTAGCAATGTTCTATCACTGTTTCTTCTTGGTATCGAGTGTGTTCTATCACTGTTTCTTCTTGGTATCGAGTGTGTTCTATCACTGTTTCTTCTTGGTATCGAGTGTGTTCTATCACTGTTTCTTCTTGGTATCGAGTGTGTTCTATCACTGTTTCTTCTTGCTATCGAGTGTGTTCTATTACTGTTCTTCTTGGTATCGAGTGTGTTCTATCACTGTTTCTTCTTGGTATCGAGTGTGTTCTATCACTGTTTCTTCTTGGTATCGAGTGTGTTATATCACTGTTTCTTCTTGGTATCGAGTGTGTTCTATTACTGTTCTTCTTGGTATCGAGTGTGTTCTATCAATGTTTCTTCTTGGTATCGAGTGTGTTCTATTACTGTTCTTCTTGGTATCGAGTGTGTTCTATCACTGTTTCTTCTTGCTATCGAGTGTGTTCTATTACTGTTCTTCTTGGTATCGAGTGTGTTCTATCACTGTTTCTTCTTGGTATCGAGTGTGTTCTATCACTGTTTCTTCTTGGTATCGAGTGTGTTATATCACTGTTTCTTCTTGGTATCGAGTGTGTTCTATTACTGTTCTTCTTGGTATCGAGTGTGTTATATCACTGTTTCTTCTTGGTATCGAGTGTGTTCTATTACTGTTCTTCTTGGTATCGAGTGTGTTATATCACTGTTTCTTCTTGGTATCGAGTGTGTTCTATTACTGTTCTTCTTGGTATCGAGTGTGTTCTATCACTGTTTCTTCTTGGTATCGAGTGTGTTCTATTACTTGGCATCAAGTGTTAGTCATTAATAAATCTCAAATATTTCCATATTTACAACAATTGCTATTTGGAAAGAATCTTCCACATTATATTTTCTGCCGCTGAGGTACATTTGATAAACAAATGGATGTTTACCTATTGTTGTCACTTATTGTCCTGACTTCTTCGTTTGTTTACCTATTGTTGTCACTTATTGTCCTGACGTCTTCGTTTGTTTATAATCCCATGTTGATAAACATGATGTAATATGGATACATGAACCTATTATTGTACAGTGCTCTGAAGTATCTGCATCTTACGTCTAACATATTCGATTTCACCATGCCATTATACGCGCTCTGTGAATTCTTTAAATTTGAGGTAGCTAAGCCAAGGATGCCCCTCTTTAGGATAGTCATAAGTACGGATTTTAGATCAGCCAAGTTTAATGACGTAATTGTTTTTTTCTTCCGAAGCATTCATTGGCTGCCTAGACAAAGTGACCAATGAGTAGGAAGGTTAGCCCAGATGGATGATTCAGCACTTATGGTACAATAAAAAAGTAGTATGGGTCTGACGGAGTTTGACATATTTTGACAAGGATGTAGGATGGCACATGTTGATGTCAATAACAATGCTTTTATACACCAGTTAGATTATTTAACTAAAATATTCTGTCGAAAATTAGAACACACATTCTGTAGCTGTTTTTATCCGTACTTTTCCAACTAAAATGTTTTTAGGGTTAGTGGGGGAGGGGGGTTAAGATTTTGACATAATTAAAAGGGGAGGGGTTGTCTATGTATTATTGACATCTGTTGACAAGAGGGTCAAACACTAGCACTACATTGTTGACGTAATGTATGGACGTAGTTTAGTAGTTTGTTTTGAAGGATTGGCCTAGAACGGCAACTTATTCCTTAAGCCGCCTCTTACGACATGAACGGCAGTTGACTGACTATTCTGCCTACCTTTGAATTGATTTCAATCAGATTACCAATATCCGCTGTTTTAACAGTACCTTCTCTGGATATGTAGCATCATATTTCATAAAACATTTATTGATCTTTGTCAATCATCTATTTTCAACTACTTTATTGGAATATGTTTAGTTGTATTATTCTCTTCATGATAATTTCAAAAAGACTTTATTATATTTTATTATTGTCTGCTGAATGTCCCCGTTTCTCCACCATACAATAAGAAGAGTCATTGTACATCTTAACTTACACAGACATTTAGTTACGTTTTTATTCTACCGGGAATTTCCTGTTTAATTTTACCTTATATTTTGCACATTCTCATACACTTCCATATTTCTGCATTGCATTAGTATGTCAATATCTTCGCGTACATTCTCTCCTTATGGCTGTTAATTGTAGATAATTGTATACATTTTAGAATGTATTTATTTAAACCCCTTGAACTTTCTTCATGCAGTTTGGAAAATGTATTCTAAATCAACACAGGATATATTTCTAGCCAAAAATTAAAGTATAGTTCATTAGCGAGGACGGAAACTGACAGAAACGTCTATCTCTAAACTTAGGGATACTAATATAATTTTTTCATGACCTATCAGAGAAAATACACATAGTAATTATATAGCCCCTTGAAGATTCACCGAAGAGCTGGACTACATGAAGAAAATGATTCATGGAAAAATAGACGATAATGAATTTTATGAGGTTTAGAAATGTTATTCACTGATAGTTCTATGTTTGTTGGTGTAAGCAGGCCCGTAGACAAGGAAGAGGTTTGGGGAGTTCAAGTGTTTCACAGAAAAGTCTTCAAATATCCCGTCAAATTTACACAAGGAAATGGACGAATGATTTTTTTTAATTATGTAAAATCTCTTTATTCATTCTACTGACCTGTGTATAAGCAAGTTTACATATATTGGTGGTGCGATGCTGTCCACAACACTCGAATTTATATATATTAACGTAATGATATTATCTACAACACTCGAGTTTATATAAACTGGCGTCATGATATTATCTTCAAAACTCCAATTTACATATATTGGCTTCATGTTTTATCTACAACACTCACGTTTACAAACATTGGTGTCATGATGTTATCTACTCGTACAACATTAGAGTTTACAACTGTTGACATCACAATGTTATCTGCAACACTCGAGTTTACTAATATTGGCGTCACGATATTATCTTCAAAAAACGAGTTTATTTTTGGTTTTTGTTCCAATAATTTTCTAGATAATAGTTTACTTTTAGCATTTAGCCATTATCTTCATAAAATTATGGGTACACAATTGCCTACGACGAAAATTGAACCTGGTACCTTTGATGTCCGTTGCGTACTTCACCGCCACAGAGCCGGAATTAATAATATGCGCACTATTATTTGTGAGAGTGGGCTAATGAATAATAAAATATACAAGCAATGTGGATTTATAATTTAAAAAAAAAATCATCATGCAGCAAACAGGATTTGAACCAAATCCGCTCAGATGTCATCCAGAAAGTCCCTGATGTTTAAGGATAGTATAGGGATCTCCACAAGGGATAATCCAGATATTAGCAGTCACATGTATGTATTATCTATATGCTAATATTTATTGTTTTTCTATTTGTAAACTAACAGTAACGCAATCTCATTGGCTGGTGCAACTTCCTGTCTTAACAAGGATGCCAACAGTTTCAATTTACAAAATCCTTTTACCCATAATCTTTTCTTCTAGTGTATTTTCTGAGTTGTTTTAAAGCTTAACTTTGAAACGTCTCAGGGATTTACTTATATACAAAGAATTCTGACGTTAGCTTCATTATTCGGCTCGTGTCTGGCTTTTATTATTAGTAATTACGAGGAAAGCCTCAGTCGCTGGCTTTTTTAACCTCCGACCTCCTGGATATTTATCGACGAAACAAAAATGTGCAAGTGATAGATGAGTAATTGGAACAGTTTCTTGGATGATGGCGAGTAAGTCTGGAAATCTGATTCTGGCGAGCTTAACACCTGCTTTTCTTCTCAAAATGTAAGAAATACAATAGTCTATGTTTATTTTCCTTTCTTTTTCTTACTATCATCGTATTCTCTTTGTTTTCGTCTCTACCTGTGGGGTATCTTCTTGTTCTTCTGCGTTCGTTCTTAAACTCCTGCAGATTAGCAGGATGTAGTCCGGAGAACAAAATGCGTTGTGTCATGGTTTACAGCATTACTGCGATATCTGCGCCTTTCGGCCTGACACATCCGACTTCAGCATGGATGTGGGTCACTGACCTTATATGGGATGGGACAGCCAACTCCATCCCATAGCCTCCTTAGTCGCCTTTTACGACATGCGTGGAAGGTAAACAGTGCTGCTATTCTTAGCTCCCCTTTAGGGCCCAGGCAACAAACGGGCGCCTGCGGGATATTACAGATGATGGTGATGAAGTAATCTTTTTCAATGTGAGCAGATTAACTATTGACAGTCCATATCATTTCTGACAATAAGGCCCTTTGTTTTTCAGGCATGGTCATGTTAGGAGGTTTATAAATGCATGATTGGTCTCCAAAGGGAGATATTTCAGTGCTACAGCAACCCAGGATCGTCGCGTTCCTTCTGCCAGAAGCGTAATATATACTGCTGGGCCAAATATTTCATTATTCTTCTGTTACATTTGTTGAAAAACAGAACACACTATTTTAATCTAGTACCTAGTACCTATCAGTTCATCTAGTTATCTATTCGCCTCGCAACTTGAGTCAACACGTTGTTAGAATTCTACGAATCGGCATCCCATTATGAATTTTATTTTATAAAGCATATATCCTGCATAGAGTGTGTACACGCTATAAGATATAATCAAATTTCTATTCTTACACACCCAGTTCCTCTCCTTCCATTACGCAGAAATAAATTATAAGAAATTTGTTAGTTTGTAATTGCAGACACCAAATTATATTCCTCTGACAGTCTCAAAAACCAGAAACGCTAAGATTGAATACCCTTCCCTGCACCACGGCTGTTTAGAGTGAGTGCTCTCTGAATGTTTGCACATCCACGACTACATCCTGCATGCTAATGCCCGCACATCGGAACACATAAGATAATGGCATTAATCTGTGAGCACAATTTTGATGGCTGTCAAAAATGTCCCGATCTCCTTGACCACATTGGGCCTAAGATGCTTTACCTCGATTTCCATCGATCATTATCAGTTGCTCCCTAAATCACATTCTCCCACTTTCCTAGATTGCTTCTTATTATTAAGGATCTTATTATTCACACACTTTTAACTCATTATATTTCTTTACTTCACACTCATGTTTAACTCATTATTTTTCTTTACTTCACACACCACACAAACTTTTAACTCATTATATTTCTTCACTTCACATACCACACACACTTTTAACTCATTATATTTCTTTAATTCACACAAACTTTTAACTCATTATATTTCTTTACTTCACACACCACACACACTTTTAACTTATTATATTTATTTAATCACACACACTTTTAACTCATTATATTTCTTTACTTCATACACACTTTTAACTCATTATATTTCTTTACTTCACACACACTTTTAACTCATTATATTTCTTTACTTCACACAAACTTTTAACTCATTATGTTTCTTTACTTCACACACACAATTTTAACTCATTATATTTCTTTACTTCACACACACTTTTAACTTATTATATTTCTTTACTTCATACACACTTTTTATAGATTATATTTCTTTACTTCACACACACTTTTGATAGATTATATTTCTTTACTTCACACACACTTTTAACTCATTATTTTTCTTTACTTCATACACACTTTTTATAGATTATATTTCTTTACTTCACAGACACTTTTGATAGATTATATTTCTTTACTTCACACACACTTTTGATACATTGTATTTCTTCACTTCACTAACATAGACTTCTGAATTCATATAGTTTGTCATCTTCTGTTCATACAAACACTTCTGAATTCATATAGTTTGTCATCTTCTGTTCATACAAACACTTCTGAATTCATATAGTTTGTCATCTTCTGTTCATACAAACACTTCTGAATTCATATAGTTTATCATCTTCTGTTCATACAAACACTTCTAAATTCATATAGTTTGTCATCTTCTGTTCATACAAACACTTCTGAATTCATATAGTTTGTCATCTTCTGTTCATACAAACACTTCTGAATTCATATAGTTTATCATCTTCTGTTCATACAAACACTTCTAAATTCATATAGTTTGTCATCTTCTGTTCATACAAACACTTCTAAATTCATATAGTTTGTCATCTTCTGTTCATACAAACACTTCTGAATTCATATAGTTTGTCATCTTCTGTTCATACAAACACTTCTGAATTCATATAGTTTATCATCTTCTGTTCATACAAACACTTCTAAATTCATATAGTTTGTCATCTTCTGTTCATACAAACACTTCTAAATTCATATAGTTTATCATCTTCTGTTCATACAAACACTTCTAAATTCATATAGTTTGTCATCTTCTGTTCATACAAACACTTCTGAATTCATATAGTTTGTCATCTTCTGTTCATACAAACACTTCTGAATTCATATAGTTTATCATCTTCTGTTCATACAAACACTTCTACATTCATATAGTTTGTCATCTTCTGTTCATACAAACACTTCTGAATTCATATAGTTTGTCATCTTCTGTTCATACAAACACTTCTACATTCATATAGTTTGTCATCTTCTGTTCATACAAACACTTCTGAATTCATATAGTTTGTCATCTTCTGTTCATACAAACACTTCTAAATTCATATAGTTTATCATCTTCTGTTCATACAAACAGTTCTACATTCATATAGTTTATCATCTTCTATTCATACAAATACTTCTACATTCATATAGTTTGTCATCTTCTGTTCATACAAACACTTCTGAATTCATATCGCTTCTATTCTTCATATTCACTTTACATTCGTATCTCTCCAACCTACCGTTATGACTTAACTTTAATTTCTCATGGTTTTGTACATTTCCGACCTGTTAGAAGCTCTTTTTCTTCTGCGTGTGTTCTAAAATTCATACAGATTAGCAGGATGTGATTCGGAAAACAAAGCATTGTGCCATGGTTTACAGTTTGACTGCAATGTATGTGCATTTCAGCATAATACATCCGACTTTCGCAAGACTTCTGTGTCTCTTTGATTCAACACCACCCACAAAACACCATTGGTCGCCTCTTACAACATGTATGGTAGTTAACCGTGACATTATTCTTTGCTCCCCTGTGGGCCCCAACAACACACGGACGTCTGTAAATATGACTGTTATCATCCGGAGGTATATGAAACATTTAATTTTTTTATATAACTTGTATTAAAGGTATACCTTTTATTAAATATATACCTTGTATTAAAGGTATACCTTTTTTATATACCTTTTATATACCTTTTATTAAACCTTTTATATACCTTTTATTATACCTTTTATATACCTGTTATTATACTTTTTATATACCTTTTACATACCTTTTATTTATATACCTTTTTATTTTTTATATACCTTTTTTATTACCTTTTTATTTTTTATATACCTTTTTATTACCTTTTTATATACATTTTTGTTACCTTTTTATATACCTTTTTTATTATATACCTTTTTATTTACCTTTTATTTACTTTTTATTTACCTTTTTATTACCTTTTTTATATACCTTTTTATTATATACCTTTTTATTTACCTTTTATTTTTATATACCTTTTTATTAGCTTTTTTATATACCTTTTTATTATATACCTTGAATTATACCTTTTATTTACCTTTTATTATACCGTTTATATACCTTTTATTTATATACTTTTTATTTATATACCTTTTATTTTTTATATACCTTTTATTAAAGGTATACCTTTTTTATATACCTTTTATTAAAGGTATACCTTATATTAAATATATACCGTTTATATATTTTTTATTAAAATATTGTTAAAAAAACAACTGCTTGGCGTTATTCAAGGCAAGCAGTTGTTAATATTCAGCTTAGAACAGCCCGCTAGATGTAATATAAGTAGCATTTAAGAAACGATGGAAGCAGATGCAACAAAATTGTACATAACAAACACTTTACCAGCAAATGCCATTTAATTTAGTAACCATTATCTTGAGATTGAACTGAACACAACAGACTGAGAGTTTCATACACAACAGACTGAGAGTTGCATACACAGGTTTATGATTGTGAGACAGAGACATGATCTGTTGACTAATCATAGAAATTGTAGGACACATATTAATACAGGATATGCTACCAGCGACAGGATATTCTACCAACAATAGGATATATTCTACCAACAATATGATATTCTACCAACAATAGGATATTCTACCAACAATAGGATATTCTACCAACAATAGGATATTCTACCAATAATAATAAATAAAGAAGTCATGTAACGACTCTCCGACTGATACTACACACAAATTACTGTTTATGTTTGAAGAAACTGGTCAAACATCATATATATATATATATAAACATACTGGAGTAGGAAGTTATGAATCTCAAAACTTCTCTATCTTTAGTAGTATGTGGGGGGGGGGGGGAGGGAGGATCGTTGTCGACTGTGTGGCAATGCCAAGCTGTTAAACTAATATTTTTTCACGTTGTCGTCCTCTGTGTCTCTTGCCTTCAGTCTTTGCCTCTTGTAACCTATGCTCTTTAAACATCTTTGTCTCATAACGTGGCCAAATAATAAAGATTGTCTTTTTATTATATTATTGATTAAACACAGTCTCGCATTTGACTCTTTTAACACCTCCACATGCTTCTCAGGCAGTCCATGGTATTCTCAGCTTTCTTCTGTAGAACCACATTTCTGCAGCCTCTACTTTGCCACTTTTATGTTGTTCATTGCTCAAGTCTCGCATGCATATGTTAGTATAGAAGTTATGTAGCACTGCGGTATTCTCTTCTTCATTTCTAATTCTATTGTCACATTACACAATATATTTTTCAATTTTCTGAGCGCTGTTTTGTCTGCCATTTTCTGCTTCTTATTTCAGTTGAACTTCTTTCTTCCATCTGATGTTATCGTTGTACCTAAAAACTTGAATTGGTGGACCTGTTTTAATTCCACGTTGTTCACTTCGATTTAGCAAGCTCTTTTTGTGTCTTTGAAATAACCCTTACCTCTGTCTTCTTGATGTTTAAGAAGAGGCCCTTCTCTTTACTTTCTGTTACTACTACTTTAATCAATTCCTGAAAATCTTCCTCACTATTAGCAACCATAACAGTGTCATCCACATATCTTAAAGTATTTATGTTCTGTCCACCAACTTTATAATCCTGGGATGTTAACAATTTCCTGCATTATGTTTTCACTGTATAACTGAGCAGGTCTGGTGAAAGTACACATCCTTGTCTAATACCTTGTTGTATTTGTTGAAAGGGTCCAAATTTATTTCCTATACTTGCTGCTGATATACTTTCGTGTGATTTCTCTTTCGTGTGATTTCTCTTTCGTGTGATTTCTCTTTCGTGTGATTTATTAGCTGCACGTGGTTTGTTTGGATGTCATGCAGATGATATCGCAATCTTAAACTCTACTCATCAACAAACACAAGATATAACCAACAAACTATACACACTCGCAGATTAAATTGGCCTCCAGATCAACACATCTAAATCAAATATCATGGAGCTTACGAGTTCAACAAATAACATCTCAGTTAACAACAAAATACTGGAAAAAGTCTCCAACTTTAATTACTTCGGCAGCCCGAAGTAGCACGCAGCACGTTCACTAAAATAACTAATATCTGGAAATCAAAATATCTTGGAAATAACATCAAGCTAAAGCTATTCAACTCATGTATTGTCCCAGTATTAACGTATGGAAGTGAAAGTTGGAAATCAACTCGAGCAACAGACGAAAAATTAAGCAGTTTGAAAATGAATGTCTCCGGAAACTGATGAACATAAAATGGAGCGATTTCGTCACAAATAGTGATTTAAGAAACAAAACATACCAAGAATATATTTTAAACGTCATGAGAAAACGCAGATGGAAATACCTGGGTCAATTTTTAAGACTGGATAAGAAAAATAATAAACCAACAAGCCCTTATGTGGACACCTGAGGGTTAACGAAAACGAGGAAAGCCTACATCAACCCTAAAAAACACCATACTTAAAGAAAGGGAAATGACAGGCTACAAGACCATGCAAGAACTAATGCAGTCAGCGGACCGCAACACACGGAGAATCAAAACCTTTGCACTATGTGCAACGAAAGGAACAAATTAACTAATTAACGTAATTTGTTTGTCTGCTAGATAGGATGGAGAAATGATGTTTGCTCCTTTTTACATTTCTTGTTTGATTCAATTTGAAGGTTGATGCAATTCCACCAGCTAGGCAACTTTCTTCACTATTTCATAGAACATTTTGTCCCTCAATGCAACTCTTCCCAGCTTCCCATCCTTCTATTCATATCCACTCACTTCATCAAGGTATTATTTCACGTGTCAAATTCTTCCTTCAACAAAGAAGACTTGAGTCCGGGAATATTTACGCATTTGGACGGGGAAGCTTTCAGCTCGTGCCAAGGAGAAAGTGTGGTCCTAACAGAAAAGATCTGATGATGTGGGTTTAAATTTACGAGGAAGCGGGCGATAACAGCTCACTTTTCCAGCGAGCAAAGAGAGATAATCTTATCACTTTTGAGAAAAATTAAAAAACTCTCTACAAAGTATGGGCTCCTTCATTAACGCCGCGTCGTTTGATGTCTCATTTGTGCATAAATCCGGAATGTCGAGTTTTATTAAAGATAAACAAACATAGCTGGAGAAAAAGATATCATATTAGAAGAAATGATGACTGGTACCCGGGATGTGTTATCATTGGGATAAACGTTTCACATGTGCTGGAGGATGGTGATACACAAAATGATAACATATGCTATTTATGATGCAGCCATCAACACATTATTGTGCTGTAGTGATTTTCTAGGCAATATAAATACGTTCGGTAGTTTGTCATTACTTACTGAGCGGTATGAATGCACAATTGCCTACGGCTGGACTTGAACCCTAGTACATTGACCATCACAGTCTCGCATGTACTTCTCAACGACAGAGTTAGAAAATATGCCATAACATAACTTCAATTTGGTTGGGGAGGGGGGAAATTCGACTCAGGTGAGTGGTGTAGGGAAAATTCATAAATGGCGATATACAGGAAAAAACGCATGAATATATATATATATATATATATATATATATATATATATATATATATATATATATATATATATATATATATATATATATATATATATATATATATATATATATATATATATATAAAGCATAGACCATTGGGATTACATCTTACATAAAGACGCTCAAAAGGGCCAAGAAAGAAACTGGTGGTTTGGGAATCTGTGGTTTCGATAACTACTGTAGTTTTGATAGCCAGATGTAAGATACGCATCAATGATGCTGGTATTTCGTACGGATTGGATATATATGTAAGGTACAGAGAATGTATGATACTGATATTTGATAGAAGATACAAAGAATGTATGATACGTAGATTTTATAAAATATACAAAGAATGTATGATACTTAGATTTGGTGCAGAGTTGATACGTATAGAAGATACACAATGTAGTTCAATGAGAGAGAGAGATAATGTGCATATATAATATACTAGATACTCGGCGTTGTCAGGGTAAGAATAAGAAAATAAAATTAATATAGTATAATTTTCATAGATTAATAATAATAAAAAACATTATTAAAAAAAAAAAAACGAAAAGATCGTCGTAGGTGCTTATATTAAATAACAATATTTTATGTAGATTCTGACTACATATAACATTGAGCAGAATGTACGAATATTACCATTAGGAAAAATCTAATTACAATTTCGTAAATATTTTTACCACATACGTTTCAAGAAAACAACAACACACGAATATACGCTAATTCTCCCACATACGTTTCAAGAAAACAACAACACAAGAATATACGCTAATTATATTCATGAAATACCCCGAAGACTTTCCTATGCATGTACGAATTAAAGTAGATAAAAATTTAATTAACCATCATCTCCGGGATCGAACACAAAACGAAAAACAACTGCTACCAAAAGAAAAACACTCTAAACCCACGTGACCACGAAACCACTAATATAGGCGTAAAAATGTGAGTATAAATATATATTGTTGTCATAATTTTGATACAACTGTTATTGTGAGCTGGGTGAAAGCATGGTATGTCGTCTGACGGTGGAAATGAATCATTTGTAAATCTATTTCATTTAATAATTTAAAAAAACAGCACAAACACAAGGATAAAGGATACTAAACCTGATACAACAGCGCAAACACCGATGGATACACAAATATACTATTTCTGAGGTCTAGACTTATATTATTATAATTATTATTTTAGCCTTTGAGAAGCGGCCAGAGTTAAAAGGTTAACCAATTTTATTAGTGAGCCTTTCCCGGACAACTGGACCATAATTCGATATTCTGCTAGGGCCAGTGCCGCCCATATGAACTGTGTTGTAGCAGTGGCAAATTTAATTCCTATACATCACGTATTAAATATTTATATAACGAAAAACAAAGATTCGGAGCTACTGAGATGTCCATATATATATAATGTACATTCGTACAATTACAGAGAAGACAATATTCTATATACTATAAATTCTCAGTTTCTTCAATGTTAATTTTCAAAAATAAGTCAATAACAGATTATTGAACTGTGATAAATTCGATAGCAAATGAGACTGCAGTTAAATTGCGATCCAACATACGAAAAGTGAAAAACGGGTATTACGATGTTCTTCAAATCACACATACACAAAACATTTTTTTCATTTTCCTCCAATCAGACGTCAATTTGTTTAATTACACCGCAGAGACGTGATTCTCGACTTTGTATCATATTGCTTACAATCAAGTAGACATTACAATTATACTGTACTGTTATAAATAAACAACTTCATATTCGGCCTCCAATATCTCTTATATCAATCCTGCTTTGACCTAACTATACATCTAGCTCTTAGGATGAAATCCTAATTTCAACTTTACTACTTTGACTTATCTATACATCTATTTCTCAGAAGGAAATCCTAGTTTCAATTTTAATATATGCAAATAAGATTAGAAAATCTACTGTTCCCCAATGTACAGTTTATAATGAAGTTCAAAATTCAATTACACTGAATAAGCCAAAATAAAAGCCCATGAAATACGCCCAAATGTGAATTATACTGTTTTAGAATCAAAGTTCAACATTTACTTCAGTCAATTATCCTATAATCCAAGATTTATTTACAATCCAGACAACTCTCACAAATACAAAACCTCAAAGACCACCCGTAGAGACAAAAATCCCAGCATACTCTTGCAAGTGTGAGAAGTTTCCAAGGACCGATGCAAATGATGGAACTGTGGCAAGATCTAAATAATATTTGTTTTCTTCTAATCTCTGAAATCCCAAATCTTTCAGCACTCAGGAAAAACATATCTTGCAAAACCCAATTATTTCGTCTCTCATGCATCGTTACGAGTAAACATTAAGGGGTTAACTGCTCACTCAGGTGCCAATTTTTTTCCCAGCAATCTCCGTAGAAATATTTCTTCTTTATTCATTGTCTATCAACTTTTTAAAAAAAATAAGAAAAGTAACATCCCTACGCCGTAGCACAAAGTTTCTTTTTCATAAAAAAATAAGCGCACACTAAAAACACCCCATCCTGCGAGGATGATCGTATAAACATACGCTTGTGTAGGAGCGCTACAATTAGAGTTGCTAATACGCTAGGAAAATATACATCGCTAAAAGTGGAAACTTGTGTTTCAATTCTAGTTCCCTTATATGTTCTGAGGATGGAGAAAAATGGTTAGGGCGGGCGGTAAAAGTACGAAGATAAATTTGACCGATAAAAATTAGTCCCTTGTTACAACTTTCGCTGAGAAATTAGTGCTGTCACGTGTCAATTTAACAACTGCCTTTTCGTCGCAACCGTTTTTGTAATCATCATGATGTGCACATGCCTACTTCATTATGAGAAATTTCAGGCACACACACACACACACACACACAAAACGTTTGGTATAAAGGGGAAATGTTAAAGTTTACGGCGAATAAGGAAAATAATTTTTTTATAGTGTGAGAAAAAAGAATGAACCATTCTGCTACTGTCAATATTTAACCAGACATCATCATCATTAGGGCTACAACATGAACGGTTGATGTGGCATCCGACAATATGTTGCTGGTGTCTGACAGGGGAGCAGAGAATAGTAACAATGTAAACTGTGAAACGTGCACTAACATGTCATAGAGGCAACTAATGAAGGTTATACGTATGGTTCGTTACCACATCCAACAGATCAAAGTGAGCGAAAAAGTCATACTGAAGTCGGACGTGTTGGACTTGAAGGTTGAGTTAATGCAATCAATCTATAAACCGTTCTCTAATAACATGAACACATTTTGAGAAACTTTGTTTAGTATCATGAGATTTCGTATGAATTAGAGTAAGAAAAGTTAGCATTGATATCTGTGATTCTCAAACTGTTCTCACTGACGCACTCGTGGACTTTTTCAAAAGGGCCTTACACCCCACCCCTACCAATATAGAAACCCTAATGTATACCTACAATCATAATCAGTGCTGAAAAAAGATGGTCTGTAAGTTTCATAAAAGTATTACTATGGTGTACTGTTGTTTGGGTGAACATGACCGAACGACATTGTAATTGATGCACATTCCTGTTCAATGTTCTCTCTAACTCCGCTGTTGGAGTCAGTTTACTGTTTTATACTATTACAATATGTGTTGCCTAGGCTATAGGCTATATGTGTTTTATCAATATTACTGATATTACTCCTCTTGAAAAAAAGATTACAAAATAGTGTATTACAAGCAGTATACAGATGTCAAATACAATTCAATACACTAATCATTTTGAGAACAATCAAATAAGCGAACACATCCTAATGACTTGTTTCCCATTTAATACATCTACCACCTACAAGGCACACAATTACTTATAATACATCGTGTAATAATGGTTAATGTTTGTACTAACAATTAGCAATGTTGTGGAGTTAATTATGTCGTTTGTGAGAATTGTACTAGTCATGTACACGTAGCAGTGATTCATTCATAAGATATCAGGAGTTATTAGTTTGTAGATTATTTATATTTATGTTTATATATGGGTTGCTCCTGTTTCAATAGGAATGAGGCTGACTACCTCGTTTCATGATAAGGTTCACATTCCTTACAACATTCATTCTTCTTGAAGGCAATGTCTACTAAATACTTCAAGACTTGACCATGTATATACCAATGTCTACTAGACACTTCAAAACTTGACCATGTATATACCAATGTCTACTATACACTTCACGACTTGACCATGTATATACCAATGTCTACTATACACTTCACGACTTGACCATGTACATACCAATGTCTACTAAACACTCCATACTTGACCATGTATATACCAATGTCTACTAAACACTCCATACTTGACCATGCATATACCAATGTCTACTAAACACTCCATACTTGACCATGCATATACCAATGTTCGAGCACAGACAACGCTTTCTCCTTACTCTTGCCAACTGGCAGAATCACTTTAGAGGAGGGGAGATAGAGAACGACAGAGAGAGAGAGAGAGAGAGAGAGAGAGAGAGAGATAGGTATGCACAGCTTAACCTTAAGACTTGAAAAAATTTCAATAACCGAATTGCTAATCATTCATTATGAACAATTAGTGTTGAAATCCGTGATAGTCTTCATTAGCCAAAATAGCACATGACGACAATGGCACTGTACATGAAGACATGTGCATTGTTAGTTATGGAAGATACTTTATATTCTAGCGCATGAGCAATGTCTGAATAAATCAGACCAACAATCATGTAACAACACTATCCTTGTAGATGGCATGCCTATGTAGTCAGATTTTCATTTTGATTAAGTTCCAATTCATCTATATACAGTGAAACCTCGGTTCTCTTTGACATTGGTTATCGTCCATTTTTTGATTTTAGCGATTTCTTTTCGGTGAAATATTTGTCTCGGCTTTCATCTGATTATTAGTTGGTTCAAGTGCCAAAATACCAGGAAGGGAAGTGACCAAAATAGTGCCTTGATACCTAAGTCAGAAAAGTAAATGCCATGTTAAATGTTCATTTATTATTAATAATATATAAACTAGTCTTTTATATTCATTTTTTATAACTTTTTTAAATTAAACACTATTTTTATTCTCTATAAAAATGTGTTTTTAGTGTAAATTTTGGAGTGTCTAGAACGAATTAATTATATTTACATTTATTCATATGAAAATAATTGTTTCGGTTTTCTTCGGTTTCGGATTTTACCGATAGTTCTCGGACAGAATTATCGGCGAAAACCGAGGTTTCACTGTAATTGTTTTTTACTCCCTCTCAGTAGGCGTCGTCTTTTCACAGCATTGTGCACTTCCGGAATGAGATAGTCTCATGGATATAAATAAACGTATAGAACCCCCCCCCCCCTCCCAAATCATGCAGGGAGGATACAAGAACTTTTGTGCTCGTAATTTCTTGGTATCAAAACACACACACACACACAAAACCGAATTCGCTACTGCGGTACTTCTTCGTCTGCGATCATTCTCAAACTCCTGCAACGTAGCAGATTATAGTCCAAAAATCAGAATACGTATGTCACAGTTTGCAGCTTTTCTACGAATTCTGCGCCTTTCGGCCTGACAAATCCAACTTCGAAATGGCTTCTGTGTCATTTTGATCCTACAAGGAATGGGACAGCCAAACCCATCAATAGCCTCCTTAGTAATCTCTTACGGTATGCATGGAAGATATTGTGGGTATTGATAAAAGGATGTTGATATTTTTCCATCCCTTTCGTGCCCTGCCAAAAATGGGCGCCTTTGCGGTACGTCTCTACCCATCTGTAACTGAATGTGCAAGCATAATGACACATTAATAACATTCCAAATCATCGACCGGTCCTTAAGACTGTTCCTGGTTAGAACACTTTCAGTTTCTTCAGAGCTCTTACTCTCAGATCTCAAACGCTAATCATTTTCTCATTCGTAAGGTACTCTGTCACTTGAATCCCCTTCATAGACCTGTCAATATTCATACCAAAGAGGCGTTAATCACCACATCTGTGACAAATCTCTGGATAAGCACCCTACAAAACTGAATCGCTGACTAGTTTATAGAAGAAATCTATACTCTGACAGTTGTCCGTAACAAACACCACATTGACATTGTCCGGAAAACGAGTGGTCAGTTTTGGTTAAAATCACCAAGTGGTATGGACAGTGGATGAGTGCTTTAATCATGAACACTGAGAACTCTCAACGTCAAGCAATCTTTGACTGAACTTGACGCTTTAGAGCAGTGTTTCCCAAACCTTTTTTTTACAATGCCCCACCTAATTCTTTCTAAAATTTTGATGCCTCCTATGTAGAATATACATATTTTTAGCATATTCAAAAATTGAATTATTCCCTAAATGAAGCCTAATTACAACATGTTAGAATTACCCTCCTGAATAATCAAATTGCCAGTGGGGCGTGGGCCCCGAGTTAGGAAAGACTGCTCTAGAGGTTAAAGAATGTATTCTCAAATCGAGTTGACAGTAAGCCTCTTCAATGATTTATAGATCTTATGACGTAGATCAGAAAAGTGCCTACAATCTCATTGTATTCAATGAGGGGTTGAGGGCAAGGAACGAGCTGTTACGCTGGCGAGCAATGGTCAGTCTCAATAGTTCGATCTGACATAGTTAATGCTTCAAGGAAACTTATCCGCGTAGATTTTCCAAAGTGTGAATCATGGTCGCTACAAGACTCCTCGAGATTGGTGTAAAGAACAGAACAGCTGGTAATGAGAAATGTAATAGATATACGAATAGACTGATAAATCAACATCGAACTGGAACCATCCGACGTTACACACTGATGGATTTATTGAGACCGTGTCCGGTGTGCACTGATGGATTTATTGAGACAGTGTCCGGTGTGCGCTGATTATAACCTGCACTCGTATCTCACATGTTGATATTATATAGCAGTGTTTGACAGATAAGAGGTCTTGTATTTAAGGAGAAGACTCGGTAATGATATAACAATTGTTTTATTCTAAAGATGTAAAACTTCGTATTCAAAGTGGAAGCCTTGTTATGATATAGCAGTGTGTTCCTACTTGTCTTACCATTAGCTAACCATAGCTACCAATATGCAACAGTATACTTCTAGTAGATGATAGAGCAATGATGTTTTATTTTCATGTGAAAATCCTTTTAAAATTCATCTTAACAGCTATACGTGTTTCATGTATGTTTTGTTCCCCCCACACATGGGTTAACTGCATACCTTGTCTCAATGCATATCTTGTCTTGTGCATGTCTTTGTCTTCAAATATTCTTCATGAATAATAAAGTGATGCTAGCCAGAAAACGCTTAAAAAGTCAATATCTCAGTTTCTAAATGGTTGTTCTTATTCAAATACACACACGTAATGAAATGTGAATATATTTTTTATTATGTTTAATACAATAGCTTAATTACATACAGTAGGAGTTTCTGGCCTTTAATATTTTCTGGCTCTGCGTCCTGATATACACTATTTGAACGTTGTCCGCATGTTGAAAGAGGAGCGCCTCTCCAAAGGAGAGGTAAGCTCATTACCTATCTACCTACCTACCTACGTACTTATTATGTGAACACACATCAGAGAAATAAATTGGTATCCGTGTCAGTAGTACGTATACAATCAAATTCCTATAGTATCCAGCAACACTTACAAATAAACATATTCAGCCACATACATACACAAGCACATCCATCGACACGTCCACAAACAAGCATATCACAGAGAACATACGCAATTATATCCAATCCACATACACAATCACATCTATCCATGTACACAATCACATCTATCCATGTACACAATCACATATATTCACGTACACAATCACATCTATCCACACACACAATTACATCTGTTCAGATACACAATTACATCTATTCACATATATGCACACCCAATCACTTATATCCACACACACAATCACATCTATCCACAATCACATCTATCCACAATCACATCTATCCACAATCACATCTATCCACAATCACATCTATCCACATACACACACAATCACATCTATCCATACAAGCAGATTCTTCTTCTGTGTTCGTTCTCAAACTCCTGCATATTTCCAGGATGTAGTTCGGAAAGCGGAATGTTCTGTGTCATGTTTACAACTTTGCTGCGATATCTGCGCATTTCGGTCTGAATACGACTTCAGCATGGCTTCTGTGTCACTTTGAGCCTATATGGGATTGGAAAAAACAACTCCACCCCATAGATTCTTTAGTCGCCTACAACTACGTGCATGAAAGGTAAATAATGTTGCTATTGTTTTCTCCCCTTTCTTGCGCCGACAACCCGCAGGCGAAACACATTCGGAAACATACAAGCGCGCATTCAGCTATATTACACGCAACACTCACACGCACATTCAGTCGCACATGCGCACAAGCAAATTCGCGGATCACAAGAACAAGATGAATGAGAAACCAAAAACGAATATTACTTCCCCTGCCCTAAATCCGCGCCTAATTATCTTACAACGAGTGCCGCTATTTCGCTTCAGTGCGGTACTAAAATACCAACATAGTATTCCCTTTACAACCAAGTCTGGACTGGACTATCCGTTATCGTGAGCAAGTTCTCAGACACAGACCTCATTCCATTTGGTCTCTTTTCCTGTGTCAAAGCCTATAATAGTCTCCTGTTCTGGTTCTGACAGCGCGAATGATAGCTTCTCTGATGGATTGGCTTCAATAATGACCCTGAACATTGCTGCATTCCTGGACCAGAATATATTTGGCTGGAGCATCCCTTGTAACCTGGCTAACAGAATCTAGACAAGATACTGCCATTTGACAGCTCCATTACTGTACAAAAAAGATAAACGATTGTCAACGTACTTAACTTGCCTGTTTGGAAATTTGGAGAAATTACAGAAAGTAATAAATCTGAAGCCGCGCATTTCTGAAGAAATACTGCACTCGTGCTAATGCAAAAATTGCATTTGTATCGGTGCGTTCCCTGGGTGTATAATTGAGTGTGGCTGATATGCATATTGTGCTTTGTTTATTTAATTCATCTGGGCTGGAGATTACAAAGGCATGGAGGTTAAACATTTACCTTGTGTTTGAAGTGTTCTTTGTTCGATACTTAGCCGTGTTGCATCTTGTGAAAAAGTTATATTTCCTTTTTAGTGGTTTCTATGGGGATTATTGCTGAAAACTTCGGAGTCACATCTTGTCAGTGGTATTATTGGAGAACGGAGTACTGTTCTGCTTCGAGTCACATGTTCTCATTAGTACTATCGGAGAACAGCGTGCTGTTCTGTTTTGAGTGACGGCGCACATTTAATGTTTTAAGTTATTGGAAATAACGATTTGATCACATAGAAAACTTAAGCACACTAATGTTAATATGGGACAAGGTCCATGCAAATGCTAAACAGCATCCGACCCACAACTGCATTGTGTGATAAATTTGAAGATTTTGTCTGAGAAAGCACGCAGATAAAAGAGAAAACAGTCAAAACTCAATATCTGGTTGAACTTAAATCATTTTAGAGCCCCTAAGTGTGCATACAATTACCGGTGAGTGCCCATATTCAAGTGTGTAATACTAAAAATATTTGCATTCTAGTTTTGTACTGAGAAGCTGCGATGGCTTGCGTTTATTGCTGCTGCAATCAAACTAAATGTAAATGACTGTCAATTTATGAAAGTGCATCTCTGCCGAATGATGCAGCATTTGTTTAATGACCATGCCGCTTTGACTGGCTATCTGTTAAAGGAACTCAGCATCAATAGCGTCGCCTTGAGATTAATAGCGTGATGACTCGTGATGACAATATCATATTTACAATATCAATGCATAACTAATTGGTGAAGTTCAGTTGCTACTGTGCTTAACCAATACCATCTTGTAAAACAGCGTTTCAAACATCAGCGTATGGTCCCACAAGAGAGCACTGTGTTTATTAGGAGGTCACGAAGGACAAAATGGGAAATTGGGACTATTCTAAGGTGTGGGTAACATAATTGGGACTACTCTAAGGTGTAGGTAACATAACTGGGACTACTCTGAGGCGTGGGTAACATAACTGGGACTATTCTAAGGTGCGGGTAACATAATTGGGACTACTCTAAGGTGTGGGTAACATAGCATAGGCTTTTGAACAACATTAGTGGTGCAAAGGGAACGCATTGCTCTAGGCGGACCCAGGGTTAGCAGATAACCAAGATCCCAAATGTACCTCCTCGCGGTGCACCCTGGTAAAAGAAAATAGTAGCTCGAGCTGATTCTGGTCAAATAATTTGGGGATCGTGTCCGAGAATGGGGAGGAAGCAGATGGAAAGAGATTTGACTGCAAAAGAGACAGACAATATCTCCGACACCATTTGCATAACCACATACAGCGACACTGTCGACATACAGTGACGCCTGTTAGTCCAGTCAGAACATTGGAGGGGCGGCCAATTTAAAAGGCACGTAAAGGTGGATGCATAGAAAGAAACAAATATATGTCATAATGAGTACAATGACATAATGAAAGGGCAGAACAGCGCCAGAGGGCAGCGGGAACTGCAAATGAAAAGTGAAAAGTTCCTAGGAAAAGGTAACTATAATCTCTGTTAGCTCGAGACGAGCTTCTAGTTACTTGTGATCCTTATAGACAGAGACCCAGACCCAATCGTGGGCTTTCGGAAAAGCAAGAAGACCTAAACCAACTCTAATGTCGAGCCTTCCTATACCGGAAATATGCTCGCGAAGAAAAAAGGGTTCTGAACCCGATGGGCTTAGGCAAGAAAGGGGCAAAGATGGCAGTCCTGGCCCAACTCTACTGTCAAAGTTTCCTATACCGGAAATACGCTTGCAGAGAGAAAGGGTTCAGTACCTGATGGGCTCAGGCAGAAAAGGGACAACGATTTTAGCCCTGGCCCAACTCTACTGTCAAGCTTTCCTATACCGGAAATGCACTTGCAGAGAGAAAGGGTTCAGTACCTGATGGGCACAGGCGCTATTGGAACAAGGTCGCTCAGCTCGAGAACGCCTTGCTCTCAAACGCGTGGTGTGAGACTCAAACTTGTGCAAGGGGTTCACGATGACTATGAATGACGCCTCGGGAGGAGGGCGAACGAGCCAGGGTCCAACTCGTCTGGCGAGTTCTTCCTCATACGGAACCAGGCTCGCGGATGAGAAACGGTTCAGTACCCGATGGACACAGGCAGAGTTTGTCCAATTGCACGAGATGGATTCATGGACGGTTGAGCACCTCGTGCCAGATAGACGCGCTCGACAAGCGTTTTGGCGAAGAGTCACTAAACACCAGAGTGCCCGGCGACAGATAGACAGGCTATCACGGACTTGGGACCAAACCCGAAATAAAGGAATGACGAAAACGGATGTGCTGGACCTCGGACGTCCTGACCACAAGGGGCAAACCGGGGTGCAAATAATCACAGTTCTACTGTGGAACTTGCAGCACAACGTACTTCACGCTCCCCGGCGGAAATCACACGAAATATTTGTTGTGGTTATATGAGAGCGAAGGCAGAAGAAGAAGAAGAACGACATTAAATAACATATATATATATACATATATATATTGGAAAAACAAACATACAAGTAATTTATACCTATAATCAGGGCTGCTTCTATTAAAATATCTGCATTAAGCGAGAGACCAAACAATATATAATGTAGTCTTACAAATTGCAAGCGCAATTAGAATTTGAAGAAGGAATTTCATACTGGTCGCACGACTTCGAAAATGATGTCAACATTATTTTAGCGACTGAAAAAGTTATTTTTAAAATGTTTGTAATCTTGTCAGACTTATAAATCAGGTTCATAAATCTAGTCATTCAACATTTGCACCAGAATGCCTTTGCAAATATTACACAATATCAAGAAACAAGGAAAATTCAACACAGAACGCTAATGTGGTACAATAACTTATGTAAAATAAAACTCAGTGACTTGCTATCAAACATAGAGATGTTGTGTGTTCATTACAAACAGATGTAAAGTTTCATATATAGCAAGAGTTGGGAACCTTTTTAAGTTCGAGGACTGGGTCCTGAAATACACCACCTTTGGCGGGCCGGGTAAAAAAGAGCAATTTTGTTGAAAGCTTAATGACACATGTTATCTGCTATATTGATATGATGGTAATATAAATCAGAATAAACAATTAATAATATATATTTGATATCCGTTTAATATGTCCCAAAGTAATAGTTTTAAAATATAGAAATTAATGTAAGACTTGACGATTTTTGCCACGTAAAAGTCTTCAAGTAATAAGAAATAGTTTTTAGGACTGTTTTATTGTTGTTAAATGCACATTTTTTAACAAAGGAACATTTACATATTTACATAATATATGTAATTAGGTGCAGACAAAGAGATACAATTTATTAATCATTTGGTCGTTAGGACAATTTGTTAGTCATACCACCCTTGAAATAAACATTTGTATAATATTTTTTTGTAGCACACAGACCAGTAGCTACGATTTTTACTTGAGAAATTGCGGGAAAATGACACGTAGTTTGCGATATATTACACATACTCTTACCTTTGATATAGACACATACCATATTTTATTAACCCCTTAGCTGCTGAGGTACCCATAAGGATACGATGAGGGGTTGCCACCATTTTGCTGAGCTCTTCTTCTTATTAGTTTCCCAGAGAAACAATTTGTCTGGATGTTTTATTATAAGCATCCAGATGGATTTTTTCCCTGGGAAGCTAAAGAGAAGGATCTCTTCAAAATGGCGGTTTTTTTGCCGTATCCTTAAGAATACCTCAGCAGGTAAGGGATTAATTTAATTACTATTAGTACATAGCTTGGAATACAATGGTTAAAGGTATATATTTAATAATTATACACATTACAAAAAAGCATTTAAATAACGGTATGTTAATACTGCATGTTTGAAGTAAGGGAGTTTCAGGGAAGTGGTGCATGTGGATGTGTGATAAAGAAAGTATGCCATTGTCGTCGCCACTTCATGTACACAGAGAATTTTTTTTTAAATTTGTAATTTGACAGAAAAAACACCAAGTACTTACAGGGAGTCAAACCCTGGACCTCACAATAAAGCCTAGACACTAGTTAAGAATATTATGAGAAGTTTAGCAATATCTATTAGTGACTATCGAAACTTACAATATTTTAATCAGAAGTCAAACGAGATAGAGGCCATGATTATAAAGATGAGATTAAGTTTGTAATTTCAAAATAATCACCATTCGGGGCGTGGATAATGAAAATTTGTCGAATTCTCCCGGAGGTCAGTAACTATGGCCATCTCTTTTAAATGGATCTCCAGCTGGCACTTATCGGATCCTCCTGAAAGACCGCTACTCGCTCACAAGTAGTAGCAGTGGCACGTGAACCGGACATCCTTATCATTTCCCGTATTTCAGATCACATGACTCTGAAATACATCATGTCATTGATTGGAAGCTGATCAAAACAAGGAAGGTCACACTGATCACACGACCTCGAAAATTTTGCTAGAAATTTTGTATCCTCTAAAAAAAGATAAAAATTTTTTTAAAAAGGCTGTATTCTTGCCCTACAGCTTACTCATAAATCTAGCCAACACATCTTTCTTCCAACTTTTCCACAATTCTTTCTTTAGTCAAGAGTTATCCAACTTGTCCACAATCCTTTCTTTAGTCAAGAGTTATCCAACTTGTCCACAATCCTTTCTTTAGTCAAGAGTTATCCAACTTGTCCACAATCCTTTCTTTAGTCAAGACACGAGTTGTCCAACTTGAGATTAGATATTAAGGGCCATATTTTATATTCCTAGATTATCGATTATTTTGATAATTGAAATGATGCAATGTAAGAGTTAATATATATCTGGATATTGAAGGTGAACCAGCAGCACGGCAGCATTCAGTCATTAGTTGATATTTCATATCAAACACACACAACAATATAATACAAAAATTGTTAGCTTACACGATACAGCTATTAATCCAGCATTTTTGGCGGTAGTAATTTTCTAGGAAATATAAATACATTCAGTAGTTTACCATTGATTTCTCAACAGCCCGGAAGTGCAATTCCTTGTGTCGGATTTCGAACTCAGTATCTTCGCCGTCATAGGAGCGCACTGTACCACCCCGCCACCGAGCCGGATGTGAACGTGAGCAGAAGAACAATATACATTCCAAAAAAAATATCTACCTAACATCTTCTCTCACATTCTACTAGTCTATGATCTAATATCTACCGAACATCTTCTCTCTTAAAAGAATGAAATTCTGAATTTAGGAAACAACAAAGGACAAGAAAACTATATACTGTGGAAATCACGAGAGCTGCAAATGTGTATATTGAGGAAACAGCAAGTGTATAATAACAGCAAATTATAATATTGAAAATAATAACAATGACAAAATATATTCAAAGTAAATAAGACTATCCTTGAGTATAATTTGAAAGATAACAACTGAGGATACAAAGACGATTGACAATTCGAGCAATGACAACAATGATGAATGAAGTTACGCAATCTAAAGAAAAACCAAAGGGCGTTATTGCACTACAATTCCTGAATTAGTCCAACACTGGAACGCATGCAAAGAGTATTCACATAGAAATGAAATGTACGAGGAGAATGGTGGAGACAAATTAAATTGTCTCTGTGGAAAAAAAAATATCTGAAGATATCTTGAGAACTTAAGCTGATGTCGAGCCAGAGACGAATAGTAGAAATGTTTCAGACACCAGCACAAGTACAATCTACTCCACCCTCTCATTCTCTTATTTTCACTCTCTGTCCTGCTGTTTCTCCCTTTGTCTGCGCGTACAATTTTGTATTTGCAGGATATAAAACTTTAATATACTAAAAGAAATAGTGAATTATAACGGAAATATTCAATAGTTGTTTGGAAATTATTATCGTGTAATAAAGGATGTTTTTAAAAGATGTTTACACGTTCATAAAAGATGAATATAATCGGGATGTGTACTTTTAGATCTGTCAAATAGACACGTGATTCCTTTCGCCAGATAGTACATTGGGGAACTAACATACAGATAAAATCATTAGCTCTCTACATGACCAACGTTCTGGCTGGATGCGTAACAATTTATCAAATACGAATTAGAAGAAGAATTAGTTACATCTTACGACATTCAAAACATGTGACAATTTTAGTGTATGTTTTGCTACCCTTGCAGATGGTGACATCACGAGGGGGGAGGGATATATATTTAGGAAAATTTGTATAATGATCCAGAATTTGTAATTCGTGACTATAAGTAGACTGCATGTACAAACAATCATGAGGGATATACAGGGAATTTGGATATAAGTAGACTACATGTACAATCAAGCGGGATATACAGGGCATTTGAATATAAGTAGACTACATGTACAATCAAGCGGGATATACAGGGCATTTGAATATAAGTAGACTACATGTACAATCAAGCGGGATATACAGGGCATTTGAATATAAGTAGACTACATGTACAATCAAGCGGGATATACAGGGAATTTGGATATAAGTAGACTACATGTACAATCCTACAATCTTGAGGGATATACAGGGCATTTGAATATAAGTATACTGCATGTACAATCAAGCGGGATATACAGGGCATTTGAATATAAGTAGACTGCATGTACAATCAAGCGGGATATACAGGGCATTTGGATATAAGTAGACTGCATGTACAATCAAGCGGGATATACAGGGCATTTGAATATAAGTAGACTACATGTACAATCATGAGGTATATACAGGGCATTTGAATATAAGTAGACTGCATGTACAATCAAGCGGATATACAGGGCATTTGGATATAAGTAGACTACATGTACAATCCTACAATCTTGAGGGATATACAGGGCATTTGGATATAAGTAGACTACATGTACAATCCTACAATCTTGAGGGATATACAGTGCATTTGGATATAAGTAGACTACATGTACAATCATACAATCGTGAGGGATATACATGGAATTTGGATAGAAGTAAAGATACAACCAAACAATGGAACGTATTGGCAGGGATATACAGGACAATAGGACATCAAGATCTGGTGATTTCTGAGTTGCTAAAGAAATCCTTCTTTAAAATAGTCATGCGAGCATATCTCAAATAGTTACACTTGTTTTGGCTGATAAGAATGATGATTGGTCACTGTATGTATACTATGTGCCGCAAGCTAATGAACATCCGGGAAATAATAAGATCAGCCAAGATCAGTGATGCTGTTTGGGACGAATGAGCAAGATTGTTCTGAAGGAAGAGTTAGATTAAAAGAAATACGAATATGATGGAGGAACTTGTGGTGACCTTGTCACCTCGCATATTGATTGAACGAAGACTAATATGACGAGTTGTTTTTCAGTAGTCACACACCCAGGAGGGCCAGAAGTCAGACATAATAATATTCACGATGATTAATATTTCATTTCGCTGCTGCTAGTTCCGCTAGTTTGAACTTCACGTGAATGCGAAAATAAATTTGTGGTTTCATGGTTTTGTGAAGACAAATCTGGGGTTTCGTGATTCTGTGAAAACAAACTTGTTGCTTTATAATTTTATAAAAACAAATCTGTGGTTTCATGATTTTGTGAAAACAAATATGTAGTTTCATAATTTTGTGAAAACGAACCTGTGGTTTCAGGATTTTGTGATAACAAATCTGCGGTTTCATATATTTTTTTAGAAAACAAATCTATTGTTTCAGGATTTTGTGAAAACAAATCTTCGAAGTCAGGATTTTGTGAAAACAAATCTTCGAAGTCATGATTTTGTGCAAACGAACATGTGGTTCCATGTTATTGTCAAGGCAAATGCGCTATGAGTTCAAGATTTTGTGAAGACTCTTCTATGGTTTCCTGACTTTGTGTAGAAAAATATGCTACGACTTCGTGATATTAGAAAAACTAATTTTCCTTGATTTCATGATTAGGTGAAGACAAATGTTCAATTGCTTCATGACTTTGTGAAAACAAGTCTCTACTGTTTCATGATTAGGTAAAGATACAAGTTCTATGGTTTCATGATTTGGTGATGATACGTGGTGTTCCGAGGTGTTATGATTTGTGGAGACCTATGTTGCATGATGTGATGATTTTGTTCTATGGTTTCATTATTTTGTCAAGATAAATATTCTGTGAATTCATCTAACACATATGTTATGCAGATGTCTCGATGTTATATGTGAACGTAGTCTATTTATATAGCAGAACGATGTCGCTAATCCTCAACGAAAGGTTTCTTCATAGACCAGAAAATCTGGGGAAATAAGGTCGAAACTCCGGCTGTCTGGAGGCATAACCTATGTGCGGGCATTGTTCAGAAATAAGTTTCAAGATAAGGAAGAAAAAAGAGAAAGACTGTTGCTGTGGCATGATTTTTAGAACAATTCTTATGAGAAAAGGCTTAATTTATTGCTTCTTGTTTTTATTTTTGCTTAAGGACCATCTGTAAGACACAAAAGGCCATACATTTAAGTGCTTTGTAGCATACCCTTGTGTCTAGAGATTCATGTATCTAACTTGGCAACTGCCAGCAGCAAAGACTACATCAAAGGTGGACATCTTTTTGGGTAGGCTGGCCAAAATCAACAATCTTAGTGTGGTATGGAGGAAATCGTCAATCTTACTGTTGAATGGAGGAAGTCATAAATCTTAATGTGGTCTTGGGAAATCAACGTTAAAAAAAATTCCTTTGAATATTCAAAGTACCTCAAATCATTTGTCATTCTACGAAAACGTTCCCCCCCCCCCCCCCCCAATTAAGAAAATTGCTACGTTTGAAGTGTCCTGTGTTGAACAAGTTGATGCGAGAAACTGTATACACCTATAACATCACAGGCGAGACATAATTATGTCCATCTTATCACTGTTTAGCATCGTAATTTACAGATTGGTTCAGATACTAGTACCTTGTGATTTGATGTTTTGCAAATCAGGGACCAGTGCATAGTCATTTTAAATCAGTCTCGCGGGACAGTAACAATAGTTTAGCGGGTCCGATTGTAGCCACCAATGCTGTTATTGTCACTGAAAAGCTCTACACAAAAACCATATTATACGTGAACACAATTGAGCCGCAAGCTGCATTCTTACGTTTGGTATTGTTTATGTCTGTGGCTCACACTCTAGCACCGTGCCAAGAAATAATAAACAAGTCGATCATAATATACAGCGAAAATTGAGACAAATGTTTCTGATAGTTGTACAGTTCTGCTTCCACAAATAAACCAGCAGACATAAAAGAGATTATGTAACAATATAATAACGTACAAGCAGCAAAAATAAAGCCAGTTACCCAACAGGGCAATGTTGAAACTGGAGATACAGAACAAGTACATCAATAATGTATCTATAAACATTTACGTCTGACTTGTTTCTGTACATGGTTTGCACCTTCAGAACTTTGGACTCTTCTGCACAATAAACAGAATTCAAGTGCCACTTGAGTGTTTGGATGTAAACAAGTATTAGGGCCTCGGGGCAAATGAAACGTGCGATATACGTGTTGTTTAAAGACACTTTCATTTATCAATACCCGTTTTAAAATTGTCAAGGATTGCCGCAGGCCCCAGATGGAGTCGTGGCTTGTCGAGTGCTATTTGTCGGAGTGCTCACTCTCGAGTACCATAGAGTGCAGCTCACTCTTGAATCATAAGGGGCAGACAAGTACGTCACACTCGGGCACAGATGAGACAACTTTTTCTTTATTCAATCACGCTAAAGATTGAGGTATTCCTTCAGTAATGCCACCATCCCACGTTCACATCAGAGGACAATATTTTCTTTTGAAATATTGTACGATCGATACTGGAGCTCTGAAATTAGAACAGTTGGAAGAATATGGCAACTTTTAAAATTTAAAATCTTGTCATTTACAATTATGGCTGTTACTTAGTTCGAACTATTAATTGTGACGTCAATATCAACACAAGTTCAAATCCAATTCTGATAAGTCATGGACACTTCATATCCTTGCACGGCATTTTATACTGTGAAATTACTGGCAGTCTTTTGTAACAGACTATAAACACGTCACCTAACCGACATACACAATACGTAGGTATTTGCTGAATACAACCCCCCATTACCTGCAATAACAGATAACGATATGGTCATATCGATGTGTTTTTTTTCTATAACTATTATCTACATTGTCAAGAGTAATTGCTAAATTGTAGACATATGCCGTTGTTTGTCAAGAGTAATTGCTAAATTTGTAGACATATGCCGTTGTTTGTCAAGAGTAATTGCTAAATTTGTAGACGTATGCAGTTTGTCAAGAGTAATTACTAATTTGTATACATATGCCGTTGTTTGTCAAGAGTAATTGCTAATGTGTAGACATATGCAGTTGTTTGTCAAGAGTAATTACTAATTTGTAGACATATGCAGTTGTTTGTCAGGAGTAATTACTAATTTGTAGACATATGCACTTGTTTTTCAAGAGTAATTGCTAAATTTGTAGACATAGGCCCCCCTATAGATTTGTTTGTTAAGAGTAATTGCTAAATTTGTAGACGTATGCAGTTATTTGTTGAGAGTAATTACTAATTTCTAGACATATGCAGTTGTTTGTTAAGATTAATGAAGTAGAAAGGGATTCGAAGGCGTAGAGGGTAGTATTCATTGCGCTCATGTTACCCCAAATATACAATGTGTCACTCTCAACCAATGGCACGCAGCCTGTAGCAGGCACTACTTATAGTGCATAACTCCGTAGCTCCAACCGTTAATCCCCATGGATCCCCGAAAGACATCCATTTTATAAACAGGTCGTCGCGAGCAGAATTCGAACATGTAAAATCATAATATAAATTCGTAATTCAGAAGCGTGACGGCAACCAAGTTCAAGCTTGTACTCGTCGTATGTCTAGTGCAGCAGTGGCCATATGCCATTATTATGTAAACTTGCCAGATAATCTCATTAACAACACGAAATCGCGAGGGTGTTTATTTAATAAATTGTTTTTACGTACGGGATTTCAAGTCATGTAGTAAGATACAGAAAAAAATTATAGTAATTTTTAATTAGTGGAAACTTGTTGATTTTACGTGGCGGCGGGTGGGTCTAAGTGACGGTAACAGATACTAGTAGATTTAAAGAGTTAAGATAAATTTTCGTAAATCTATGACACATTTACATCAACAGAAAAAAAGATAAAAACGTCTTCTTCTTCGTCTTCTGTGATCAGTTGTTAAACATCCAGTCTAATATTTGATCATGTGAAACAGAAGTTAAAAGGAGAATAGGAATGGCTAAAAGTACCTTCAATGACATGAGGAAATTATTAATATCTAAACAAATTACAAACAAGTTAAAAATGAGAATTATAAAATGCTACATCTATTCCATATTAATGTATGGCTCAAAAACATGGAAACTAAATAAACAATTAGAAGACAAAATTGATGCCTTTGAGATTTGGGTATATAGAAGAATAGGGAGAACATCATGGAAAGAGAAGAAAACAATAAAGAGGTGCTAAAGACACTTAATATGAAGAAAGAACTACTAAGAGAAATAAAGGTCAGGCAAATAAAATACTTTGGACACATTAAAAGACATGACACCTTATTGAAGACCTTACTTGAGGGTAAAGTCAAAGGGAAGCGAGCAAGAGGTAGGCAGAGATACAAGTGGGATAGTAACATTACACGATGGACAGGTTACAGTCTAGCAGAGTGTACCACCAAGACAAGAGACAGGAGATGTTGGAGATACGTTGCAGCCAACCTTCGTTACGGAGACGGCACTTGATGATGACGATGAGAGCTGTTTGCTTTATGTCATCTTGGGTTCCTCTCTTGTTTTGCAGAGAAGGTCATGTGGGCAAGATTGTTTTTATGTACAGAACGTAACTGGCACAATTCTGTACTATGTTTTATGGTGTCTTTCTATATCTGCTCCGCGGATGCAGAGGAGTAAAAATGTCCACTTGAATCTTTTAAACGCAATGTCAGCAGCATGCAACAGGAGATACGGAGAAGCACATATCAAATATTATGGTAAAGTTGATGTCTGAAGACAACTTGTTGTCTTGTTGTTCTGACATGGCTACTTATTCATATTTGTATTACCCCTTCATTACACAGTCCGGCTCTGTGGCGAAGTGATATATAGCGCGTGTGTGACTGCCAAAGTATCGAGTTCGATCCCCGCCATAGGCAATTGTGCATTCGCACCGTTCAGAAAGCAATGGCAAACTACTGAACGTATTTATATTGCCTAGAAAATCACCACAGCCAACAAATGTTGGGTTGATAACTAAGTCCTGTAAAGGATATGCTACCAATATTTTTTTTATTGCGGCTTTGTTCTGGCATGGCTACTTATTCACATTTGTATTATCCGTTTGTTCTATCATGGCTACCTATTTACATATGTATTACAGTGTTGTCCTGACATAGCTACGTATTCACATTTTACGGAGATCTGTATACCCTTGAGATTAATCATTGAATTTTTCTTTAATGTCATGATTTCGAAATGTCAGTGAAGTGATTTACAAGAAAAATAATACTGAAAGCAAGTAGATGTTGAGAAAATGAATTTTATATATATATATATATATATTTATTTATTCATATACATATTTATATATATATAGTACGTGCGTATGGAGGGTGTGTGTGTATACAAGCAATTACAATCAATTCGACTACAATCAATTCGGAGATACAGTGTTCAAATTGTGCATGTTAAAAAAAATAGTTCATACACTGGTAAGAAGAGTTGAAGAGGAATAAGTAGAGCATGAGTGGGACCGGGGAGAGGAATAGGGGGACATTAGGGGGGGGGGGATCGAGGGAGAGGAAGAGAGGGACTATCATAAATAACTGTCAAGTTAAATATATTTATAGAATAAAAGATTGTTATAAAAATAATACACCATCCACATGTGAAATAATATATTTAAGAGCCTCGGGGATCGCCTGTACTACACTGTGCAGTGAGGTATTTCTAGGGATTGCCTGTACTACACTGTGCAGTGAGGTATTTCTAGGGATTGCCTGTACTACACTGTGCAGTGAGGTATTTCTAGGGATTGCCTGTACTACACTGTGCAGTGAGGTATTTCTAGGGATTGCCTGTACTACACTGTGCAGTGAGGTATTTCTAGGGATTGCCTGTACTACACTGTGCAGTGAGGTATTTCTAGGGATTGCCTGTACTACACTGTGCAGTGAAGTATTTCTGGAGATTGCCTGTACTACACTGTGCAGTGAGGTATTTCTGGGGATTGCCTGTACTACACTGTGCAGTGAGGTATTTCTGGGGATTGCCTGTACTACACTGTGCAGTGAGGTATTTCTGGGGATTGCCTGTACTACACTGCAGTGAGGTATTTCTGGGAATTGCCTGTACTACACTGTGCAGTGAGGTATTTCTAGGGATTGCCTGTACTACACTGCAGTGAGGTATTTCTAGGGATTGCCTGTACTACACTGTGCAGTGAGATATAATTTCCTGTGTAAATAATAAGAAATATGAACATGTTTGTTGGAAGGACTGTGATGATAACCGTAACACACGAACAAGCAGACATTATTTGGATAGAAGAGTCTGTGGTAAGAATCTATCATCTTCCTGGTCCTGTCCCATTTATGGCCAGAACACACAATACAAAAACACACACATAGACATACATACACATGCATACACACACATATACATACATATATACAACGACTCTTTAAAACAGATATTATTTTTTTTTTCATTTCAAACTCGTATACATTTTTGAGTCAAATATCATGAGTCCACGGATCGCTGGACCAGCAACACACACATACAAAACCCAACTGCTATAAAGCACATTATTTTATCAACAGTTGTGTTTATATTTCCTGCAAGAAGACACATACATATGTTAACTTTTCTATTTATCCCAAGCAATTCAATCTGCATACGATTTCTATAGAACGTATCTCTGTCACAATTTCTCTTCGTCCTAATACATAATTTTGTAAACTTTTAATACTTGAGCTCATCTGAAGAAATGTTTGAAATTGCACATGGAATTTATATCTTCTCATAAATTGTTTATTTCTGTTCACTTGATTAAGCCGGCATCGCTGTCTAGGGACTTATTGATCATCTAGTGCTTATGTATCGTGTCCGTGGTTATTGAATATCATTTCTAACAACTGGATCAAACCAATAATGCTCTGTTTATCTCAGTAGACACATGATGATGGTTTTTGTGGTTCAGTATCTGAGCCATGACCGATCTCCGGTATAAAGACCTGTGTACAGAAAGGTAAACATGACATGAAAGGACAATTTTGATTATTTCCGTAAATTTTGTTTCTTCTCTACATTACGTTACACATTTATAAAGATTGTATTATTATTATTATTATTATTATTATTATTATTTAAAATTTTTATGCAAGCCCGGAATGTCTTTTTACTCTGAGCATTTGTGAATAGTCTGTGGGACTCCTTTTTTTTTGCTAGCTCTCCAGCCAAAGTCAACTCTGATATGTAGTTTTAATGGACTGTTCTGTGGTCACCAGCCCCGAGACAGGACCGCAGAGCTTTTCCGTCAGAGATGTATCAGATGGCCACAGTTTTTATTCTTATGCTGTAGTACAGTGGGCAGCTCTGCAAAATATGTTCTGTGTTTTCTGGAGATTATTCAAAGAGTATATTTCGATGTTCCTATTCCCAACTTCATATACCTGTACGTGACATGTTTTGGGACATTCAGTAGCTCTTGCATTTCTTCAATCTTGTTTGTCATGTTGTTGAGCATCAGTTTGTCTGCTAGATGCTGTCTGAAATCCAACGATCTCATTTTTCACTAAATCTACTATTTTTCTCACTCAATTTCTCGCGAAGCTGGAACAAAAAAATGATCCGGGGTTTAAAATGGAAGATTAATTAAGAGTTTGGAGAAATGAAAATCCTCTCCTCGTTATTCCAGTTTCCTTAACGCCCCGATGACCTATAGCCATGGGGAAGATAATACTGCTGAGAAACAGTCGTACGGCTATTTATATGTTGGTGTTTCTGTACGAGTATCTGTGTGTGTGTGTGTGTTTGTGTCCTTAACAAAAGAGTGGCTTGGAAATATATGAGATCGAGCAACGGTTGACATCTTGTCTCCATTCTCTTGTAAACCGGATGCCATTGTCAATGATCGTTGTGTTCTGAAACGAGACATTCAAGCCGAGAGACATGGCCAAAACTACGATGCTCCAAGCCTTTACAGTAATTATAGTATTGTGCATTAGCTCTGAAATTAGTTGATTTTATTTAAAAGCAAGGAACATTTTTCGAGTAATTAATAACTCCACAGGAAGTCAACGGAAGTGGTATCATTATTTGGAGGAAAGGGGTATATTTTAAAATTTCAGATTCAGAAATTAGTTCGTTATTACATCCATGTGGATCTTGATTTACTGGTACGTTGTTGTTTATATTTTCGTTTCGGTTAAGGCGAGAAAAAAAAATAATGTGGTTCACTTATAATTAAGGACAAAAGTAAATTAAGTTATTTTACAACCAGGGAATAGTACATTCTGTAAATTGCAACCACGGACAAAAATTGAGTAAACATTCAGGGACACCTATGAAGTAAATTATCTTACAATTAGGGAGGAAAATAAATGAAGTCACTTTTACAATTAGGGAGGAAAATAAATTAAGTCACTTTTACAATTAGGGAGGAAAATAAATGAAGTCACTTTTACAATTAGGGAGGAAAATAAATTACGTCACTTTTACAATTAGGGAGGAAAATAAATTAAGTCACTTTTACAATTAGGGACAAACATTGATTACGTTGTCTTATTTATATTCGAAGATAAAAATAAATTATGCAATGTTTATAACTGTACTTCTTATTCTTCTGCGTTCGTTCTCAAACACCTGCAGATTATCAGTATGTAGTCCGGAGAACGGAATTTGTTGTGTAATAATTTACAGCATTGCTGCAATATCTGCGCCTTTTGGCGTGACACACCCGACTTCAACACGATAACCGTATTAATACTAATATTTATAATTGCAATGTAATCATTGTTTTCATATCTGCTATTTCTTCTCCACCTCTCTTTGTTCGTATAATCCGAAGAAAGGAATAAGTGGTTCTTGTACATGGATTATCTACCCTATTGTCAGCAACACATTTGAGCTCTTCATTTAACAGTTCTAGGTTACTTAAACACACAACGGAATATCGTAACTAGCCCAAGCCGAACCCACTTAATCGCTACTTACTGCCAGATCATCGTTAAGTTTTATTCCCCCCCCCCCCCAATTTTGGGTTCTCAAAACTCAGAGGCAACTGTTGTATCGATTTGTCGAGTTAATCTTCTGAATTTATTAATAATAATAAAATTCATAATCCGTCAGTGTTATGTGGATGTAGCACTGGAGACATCAGCACAAATAGACATCCACACAACACTGTTCAGCCATTCAGACGAGTGTAGAATAATCATGCCTAGACCATTCTTTTATGTTAATCCCAGATTATCTTCGTTCGCCCTTTCTTCTTCCATACTCGACTGTTCTTGTAAAATAGTTTTTGAAAGTCAGAATTGTCTCGTTATATTTCAACACTAAACACGTTTACGCTGATTCACCGCTGCCAAAAGTGGTTCTTGATAACCTGCAAGTTTGTTTATTTGATGTCCCACGAATATATCTGCCTTGTGTTATATATAACTAATTTTAATTTGCTTATTAATTTGGCATATCGCAAATACACAAAGTACAAACCTGCAAACAGATACCAAATATATATTATAGCATGGCCAGGATGACTTTACGTACGGATTTCTTTATACAGTTATATGCTAAAGAGATACAAGTGGGAGAGTAACATCACACGATGGACAAGTTACAGTCTAGCAGAATGCACCACTAAGACAAGAGACAGGGGATGTTGGATCCGTTGCAGCGAACCTTCGTTTCGGAGACGGTACTTGATGATGATGATGCTGAATTAAAGGATGTTTTTACTCCACGAGGTGGTTGTAAATAGAAATATTGTTTTGAGGGCTTCACCGTACTTAAATTTCCTAGTTTAAACCAGTGAAAATTGTCTCCTGGAAGTTATAAACAATTTGACAAATTTTCTCCTGGAAGTTATAAACAATTTGACAAATTTTCTCCTGGACGTTATAAACAATTTGATAAGTTTTCTCTGGTGCGGATCAAACAGTATAGAAAAATGCTACTGTAAATGAAATCCGCGTAATGTTTGCTTATAACAAACTGCTACCTTGACTTGATAAACAACGCAGTGTTTATGATGATTATGACGACGATGGTGATGACGTACAAGAGCGTCATCGCTTGTAATTTCTGGAATCAATAAAACATACACTTATCTAAATATGAATGGTGTATGTCAGCAAAGCAAGGAAACAAGAAATTATCTTTGGAGCAATGACCAAATGACGTTACCAATGACCAAAAACCATTATAATAAAAACTAACTTCAACAGTTTAGTTAACCGATTACGCTAACTGTAATAACACATTTTACAGAAGTAGTTGTAGATTAAGCTATAATACCTTTTAGAAATATACCTTCAAGTTTCCAAATGTCAGTCATAAGCTATAGTTGGCCATAACGTCCAGGAGACTAGGCCATAGGTTTCCAAAAGTTCCTGGACCATCGCCCACTTTGCAAGACATAAATAGTGGAACACCGCCCTTCTCTCTCTCCCACTCCCCCTCCATTATAAGTTTTCCGCGTTAAGTCGTTTGATATCTTCTACGTAAATAGTAACAGATGACACATTACTGCTTATGCCGTTAAAGCTGCCCTGTATGCTGATGACGTGTGGTGTGGTGTGTCTAGAACATCTAAAGGTTGCCAAAAAGAAAATACAAAAGGCAGCAGACAACATACCAGCATGACAGAGATAAATGCAAATAAAGTAAATAGGTTACTAGAAAACTATCAATATAAAATAATAAAATATAGAAAATAACAATAAAACAAAGAAAAAATACAATTGTCAACGTGTCGGTCCAATTTGGATGACACAGAAATGGATGATAAAGATCAGTGCTGAACAGTCTTCAACGACGCTTTTCAAGTTTTCTGATAAGGACAAAGCAGGAGAGATAAAAACTTTGTGAAATCTACGTATTTAAATAGAAGTCGAACGGGTGTACTTGAGTACCACACCACATAAGAGACTGACATGGAGGCCCCACATTGAAAATATAGAGGCAACGTCAAGAAATAAACTTGTTAGTTTGTAGAAATTGGCAGGAACAAGCTGGGGAAACGTGTCAACCTTAAAGAAGGTACATACATGTGTAGTTAGACCATTATTAGAATATGGCTCAACATCATACACTCCAGCAGCCAATTCCCAGCCATGGACAGGGAATAAAATCAAGCACTTCTTCATATCACAGGTGACATGAAGACCATAAATGAAATGGGAAAAAATATAGCCATCACCCTCCCCCTCCCTTTTAACAATACATGTCGGGCATTAAGACCATGATCCAATCCATAAAGTACAACATCATGCCAGCACACACATTGAAGATCAGATTCGGCAACGTAGCCAGTGAAAAGTTGAAGAGAAGCAGTTTTATTCATAATTTAAAAAAACCGCAGATAATATAAGGAAGAGTCTGAATCCTTCAGCGCCTACTAGGGGCAGTACAGCCCACTTTGGGAACCTATGATCTAGACAAACATGGAGAGAGAGAGAGAGAGAGAGAGAGAGAGAGAGAGAGAGACGTACAGCGGTGTATAACAGTTGCAATAAGATTTAAATGGTGTTTCTTGATAATAAAACGGAATCTTTGTTCAGAAACCGATAAATTATTCAGAAGCTGTCTGTGTGCGTAGGTAGACAAAATGTTGCAACATTTTCTATGTAGGCATCCAGTCACATGAAAACATGCAACCATTTTGGCAGTGCTACCATTGGTCACTTCTGACCACGCAACCCATTTAACTGCATTACTTCAATATATTACCTTATCCTTATGGATAGACGGTCTGAAGCAAGCCAGTCCCAGATGGAGTAAATCCTCCTTTTCTTGTGGTTTTACACGGTGATGCTGATCCTTTTTCCACTGACAGAATTACTATTTTGTAAAGAGAGCATGTGAATGCAGCGATAAGTGCTGCGTTAGAGGACAATTTGTTGCTAAGTCTAACGCTAGTAGGACTGAGTATATGAGAATGAGGAATGTGTTTAATCAACGAATCACGTGAACCTTCAGTATGCATAAACTTCAATAACTGCTGGAGGACACTGATCACCTATGGTTCTGCCCGGAGAGCAAGAAAGTTGCCTCACACCCAATAACCAATAACATAACTAATTAATTGCGGTTAAACAGTTATTTTTGTATGAAGCCTCCAACGCGCAATCTACTTTTTTTTCTACGATCATGATTTCTGTCAACTAACTTATACAGTCATCATTTCTGTCAACTAACTTATACAGTCATCATTTATGTCAACTAACTTATACAGTCATCATTTCTGTCAACTAACTTATACAGCGTTGATTTCTGTCAAATCAATTATACAGTCATAATTTCTGTCAACTAACTTATACAGTCATAATTTCTGTCAACTAACTTAGTCATCATTTCTGTCAACTAACTTATACTGTCATCATTTCTGTCAACTAACTTATATAGTCATAATTTCTGTCAACTAACTTATACAGTCATCATTTCTGTCAACTAACTTATACAGTCATCATTTATGTCAACTAACTTATACAGTCATCATTTCTGTCAACTAACTTATACAGCGTTGATTTCTGTCAAATCAATTATACAGTCATAATTTCTGTCAACTAACTTATACAGTCATAATTTCTGTCAACTAACTTAGTCATCATTTCTGTCAACTAACTTATACTGTCATCATTTCTGTCAACTAACTTATATAGTCATAATTTCTGTCAACTAACTTATAGTCATAATTTCTGTCAACTAATTCAAACAGCCATAATTTCTGTCACCTAACTTCATACAGTCATAATTTCTGTCAACTAACTTCATACAATCATAATGTCTGTCAACTCACTTTCAAAAGTTCAGCTATAACCCTTCATAAACAAAAAGTTTAATTATTTTGTACTAGCACTGGTACTATAGAACCAACTCATATAATCAACTCTGATTCATAGCGGTAGAGAGTCCCCGTCTGTATATATAATTAAGAGACAGTTTAAACCCATTATAATGTGAATGTTGCTTACAAATGTGTGAAAAATATATCCCGTATTCCTAGCACGCTGAAAAAATATCTCATTATTCTCTGGCATAAAAGATAAATCTGTCATATATTGCCAACATATCACTCCCTCTCTCTCATTCCCCCCTCTCTCTCCAGGTTACACTCTGTCTTTATATCTATTTCTCTCCAGCTACTTTTATTTTTGTTCTCAAGAACATCAATCAGGGCTGATAAAATCTTCATGATTAAGCTATCTCTGATAAGAAATTGATAAAAGCTTTCACGTAAATCTGTGATAATGAGCTAAAATGGGCCAACATAAGACAAAGAATCGTTTGTCTACCTCCTACTTTCCCTCTCTGCATGGCCGGAAGTGCAACACAAGGAATGCATAACAGATGGAAGTTGATTTAAATCATATACATAAAATAAAGAATGACGTTGCTAAATAACAAAGCAAGAGACCGGAGATCAGGCATGATAGAAATGCTAAAATAAGAAGGTTTTATTTTTTTTAAATCAGTATTTAATTAGACAAAAAATGATGCTATATTGGTGGTCTCATAAAATAAGTTGGTCTCTTTTGTCTTCGTTATATTTCCAAATTTCCTGTTAGCAGCTTCTTTCACGTGTTGATCTACCAAATGGACGAGACTGTTTAAATTCATTTGATTTTATAATGTTGTTATTTTTAATGTTGTCAAGTTTATTATTTATTTTTTAATGTGTATTTTGAGTTTATGAAGAAAGAACTACTAAGAGAAATAAAGATCAGGCAAATAAAATACTTTGAAGACATTAAAGGACATGACATTTTATTGAAGACCTTACTTGAGGGTAAAGTCGAAGAGAAGCGAGCAAGAGGTAGGCAGAGATACAAGTGGAAGAGTAACATCACAAGATGGACAGGTTACAGTCTAGCAGAGTGCACCACTAAAACAGGAGACAGGAGATGTTGGAGGTCTGTTGCAGCCAACCGTCGTTGCGAAGACGACACTTGATGATGATGATGATGAATTTACGTCAATCATGCAGTCAATCACGTATTCACTGAAACGTTTCTTTCTGGTTTACACATGAACGCTTACATACTCAAAGTTCACCATAGAACAGCCTCTTTATAAAACTCTCGTCTCGCATGCGGACAACCTGATCGTCTTGACAAATTGGAGACCTGATCAACAATGCATAGATGCTTTACACATGAAACTTGTGAAGGATAACCGTGTAAAGGATATAAATCGAATACACACCAATAAACTTTATCAGGCACCTTACTTTCTTTTTCTAAGTTCGTTTCCAAACTCCTGTATATTAGTTGGATGTAATCAGCAGAACAGAATACGCCGTGGCATGATTTACATATTAGCTGCGATATATGCGCGTTTCGACCTCCTGACACGACTTCAGCATGTCTTTTTTTCTTTTGTGTTCGTTGCCAAACTCCTGCAGATAAGCAGCATGTAGTACGGAAAATGGAATGTGTTGTTCTATGGTTTACAGCTTAACAGCGATATCTGCGCATTTCAGCCTGACACACCCAATTATTTCATGGTATCTGAGTCACTTTGATCCTCTATGAGGTGGAATAGTCAACTTCGCCGCAAAACGCTTCCTTAGTCACCTCTAACAGCATGCATGATGGTAACAGTGTTACTATTCTTTGTTCCATCTTCAGGCCCGGCACACAAGAATGTCGCAGGCACTGCAGGTGGAAAAAAATACGCTGCTTTGTATGTCTAACATAGACATATCTCAGTTTTCCGCTACATATAGTAGACAGCCCAGTATTTAGATACATATAGTAGACAGCCCAGTATTTAGATACATATAGTAGACAGCCCAGTATTTAGATACATATAGTAGACAGCCCAGTATTTAGATACATATAGTAGGCAACCCAGTATTTAGATACATATAGTAGACAGCCCAGTATTTAGATACATATAGTAGACAGCCCAGTATTTAGATACGTATAGTTGACATCTCAGTATTCAGCTACATATAGTAGACAACCAGTATTCAGCTACGTATATTTGACATCTCAGTATTCAGCTACGCATAGTAGACATCTCAGTATTCAGATAAATCTGGGCCACAGTAGCTCAGTTCTTTGTTCTCCTGCTCAGGTGATCAAAGGTTAAATTGTCAGTTCAACTGGAAATATTTATTGAAACCTCGACTACTTACACATTATCTGTCATGTTACGAGAACAGATTTGCATTGCAAATAAAGCGTGTTCAATGAACGATTCCAAAATCTTACGAGTCGAGAAAATGTCAAATTACAAGTGTCCACGATATCCTATGAACTGGAATCCCACATAATTTCCTGCATGCAAGAACATACTTGAGAAGATCTCAAGTGCGTCCCACATCTAGTGTCTTCTGAGCGTCTTCTTTTTTGCAGTTTTCTATCCAAGGATTATACGGGATCGGGCATTAAGAACATTCTTAATAAACGTTTTATTTTTAATCGAAAAGCTAGTGAAGTTTTCTCATTTGCATGAGCCACAGACGGGGATGTACTCGTTTCAATTAACGAATGACATCAGATCCGAAACTTGGTTTTGTAACTGAAATATAACACATTGGTAGTACACGAGCCTATGGTACGAGAGAACTGGGATCACATTCCCTGAGCTGTATGATTTAGTAAGATCACTTGTATGTGGCTTGTTATCGCCAAAGCTATAAATAAAAAGATATTTAGTGAATGGATTTTTGTGAAATATATAAGAGTTGACTGTGTAAGCCTGTGATGGGAGTAAGAGAGCCCAGTTAACGGTGTAAGCCAGTGATGGGAGTAAGAGAGCCCAGTTAACGGTGTAAGCCAGTGATGGGAGTAAAAAAGCCCAGTTGACAGTGTAAGCCAGTGATGGGAGTAAAAAAGCCCAGTTGACTGTCTAAGCCAGTGATGGGAGTAAGAGAGCCCAGTTGACAGTGTAAGCCAGTGATGGGAGTAAGAGAGCCCAGTTAACGGTGTAAGCCAGTGATGGGAGTAAAAAAGCCCAGTTGACAGTGTAAGCCAGTGATGGGAGTAAAAAAGCCCAGTTAACGGTGTAAGCCAGTGATGGGAGTAAAAAAGCCCAGTTGACAGTGTAAGCCAGTGATGGGAGTAAACAAGCCCAGTTGACAGTGTAAGCCAGTGATGGGAGTAAAAAAGCCCAGTTGACAGTGTAAGCCAGTGATGGGAGTAAGAGAGCCCAGTTAACGGTGTAAGTCAGTGATGGGAGTAAAAAAGCCCAGTTGACAGTGTAAGCCAGTGATGGGAGTAAAAAAGCCCAGTTGACAGTGTAAGCCAGTGATGGGAGTAAGAGAGCCCAGTTAACGGTGTAAGTCAGTGATGGGAGTAGGGAAGTATAGTTCACTGTGTAAGCCTGTGAAGGGAGTTTAGCTAACGGGGCAACCTGTGAGGAGAATAAGGAGCCTAGTTGACGGTGTTACCATGTGAAGTGAAATGATGCTAGCACAATATATGGCTTGCGACACACAATATATTTCTTCCCACACAAAGTATATGGCTTCTACAGAAATTATATGACCTCCCACACAAAATATGTGGCTTGCCACACAACGTATATGACCTCCCACACAAAATATGTGGCTTCCCACACAAAGTAACCAACGAATAGTTGGGTCAGCTCAAATGAATGACACAGCACATAGACTGTCCTTAGAGAAGAAATTGGTTCACTTGGTTACATTCTCCCATGCCATGATGACAATCCATCCAGGAACTTCCTTAGAGAAGAAATTGGTTCACTTGGTTACATTCTCCCATGCCATGATGACAATCCATCCAGGAACGTCTCTCCTTGTCTTGTTCTGTCTCTGCTCGTATTGAAGTGTCCAGTTGTTACTAGATGTTCAAAGTTATACCCTATATAATTTGACTGCCGTTTCTCATTTTCGATATGATCACAATCTGAGGGCTGTAAGATATTTTACGTTCCATGACATTATATTGAAAAATGGGCTCAAAAGGCGTATAGGATTGACTCCATTGTGCTCGGGTGCTCCTTATGTACCCCGTCGCTCTCAACAAAGCTGTACTCCGCATGCCGAAAGTATCACTCATATCACATGATAGTACTGTAACGTAATTGCAAGGGATCTCCGAAAAAATTCACTTTATAAACAAGACATCGCGAATGGGGTTCGAACCTGCGACCTCTTGAGCATAACACGAACGTCTTAATCACTACGAGAGATCCATGGGGGGGGGGGGACTCCCAACATTGTAATCATTCTTCTCAAACCATATGTCAGTAACCTTCAGTTGAACTTTGAGCCGTGAACTGATAACACATCCTTCACATCCACAAACTACTATCGGTTTCATGTAACACTCTACCATTCGTGTGTGTACCATTACCATATAATGTTTACCATTTTTGAAACGTCGATATATTTTACACTGTACTCCTATTTATTCCAGTAGAGCACCTGTTGTCTGATGTTCACAAAGTGCCAAGATTCTTGACTTTATCCACTTGAATTCATATTTATTATTGATCTTTCTACTGCATCATTATTGTGCACCACGCAAATATTATATATATATATATATTCATTCATTCATTTTCCTTTTGCGCTGAAGTTAGCGCATAGGGCAGAGGTCATATCTCTCCAATTCTGTCTGTTCAAATCTATTTTGTGCAGTTCTTGAATAGTATGAATATTGGTTGTTTTACTTTCTCTAAGTATTGTTCTTATGAGTGTTTCTTTTGGTCTACCCCTTGCTCTTTTGCCTGTAGATATATATATACATAATTATAATTGTAATAGTAATAAAGAAACTATTGCATGTTTCCATTGTTCTAATCACTCACCATACAAACATGTTGACATTCACACAACACGGAGGTCGTGTATAGTCAGTCATCTAAACTCGCTGGGAAGCAGCAAATCCTATCCTGCATACTTGCCTTTGATGTTTCCTTCGTGCAATCCAGCTCACACGCACATACATTCACAGTCAACCATACTCATGAGTCACTCTTCTATACATTTCTGCTCTTATCTGGTCGATACAAGTTAAACGTCATGTTATACAAGATCCGTCAAGTTAGATTAGATGAAGTGTCATCTCCTCATCAAAGATTGACTGAACTGTGTCATCAATATAGGCTGAATTCTGACGATATTGCGCGTTGATAGTCTATCTTTTCATATTTATTTTGTCTCATTTTTAACGCCGTCTTTTCAATGGTAAATGAAGAGTTATTTTTATCCCCCGACGGCAGGTTGCTGCTATGGGGCCTACCTTTACCTTTTCTGCTGGTCGCCAGCGTCTCATTACTTTTGTTCTAGTAGGATCCTATATAATAATTATTCTTACTAGCATCTACATAATGTATGACCAAGAGAACACGATGTTTCATTGATCTTATTTCGCACACAACTAACGATAGATAGAGCTGGACAAAATATCATCTACCAAGCTGTACTATTTTCAATGTACTATTCTCATCGGTGTCCGACTATGTGGCAGGGAGAATGGCTTCTTGAGTTCAGAAAACATTATTTGCAACTCCCAAGGAACTAAACTAAAGATGTTGCTCCCTTCTCACAAGATATAGTTCGATCCAGCCAGACAACCCTAATGCCTCAGACATTAATGTCTTGAGATAGTTATAAATAATATTTGAAACGTAACATGCGCAGGACATTCCATTTCAACCACTGTTGAATTTTAAGGTGTCACTAAGATATTCAATCGCACCTTTTATAGAATTTCAGGTGTCACTAAGATATTATTCTTCTTCTTCTTCTGCGTTCGTTCTCAAACTCCTGTAGATTAGCAGGATGTAGTCCACAGAACGGATTGTATTGTGTCATGGTTTACAGCATTGCTGCGATATCTGTGTCTTTCGGCCTGACACATCCGACTTCAGCATGGCTTTGGGTCACTGACCATATATGGGATGGGACAGCCAACTCCATCCCATAACCTCCTTAGTCGCCTTTTACGACATGCGTGGAAGGTAAACAGTGTTGCTATTCTTTGCTCCCCTTTCGGGCCCCGGCAACACACGGGCGACTAAGATATTCAATCGTACCTCCTATACAATATCAGGTGTCATTAAGATATTCAATCGTACCTCCTATACAATATCAGGTGTCATTAAGATATTCAATCGCACCTCCTATACAATATCAGGTGTCATTAAGATATTCAATCGTACCTCCTATACAATATCAGGTGTCATTAAGATATTCAATCGTACCTCCTATACAATATCAGGTGTCACTAAGATATTCAATCGTACCTCCTATACAATATCAGGTGTCATTAAGATATTCAATCGTACCTCCTATACAATATCAGGTGTCATTAAGATATTCAATCGTACCTCCTATACAATATCAGGTGTCACTAAGATATTCAATCGTACCTCCTATACAATATCAGGTGTCATTAAGATATTCAATCGTACCTCCTATACAATATCAGGTGTCATTAAGATATTCAATCGTACCTCCTATACAATTGAGTTAGATGACATCCGAAACACCTTGTCTGACGAGTTTGGTTTCCGAGGCGAGCTCAATTCTATTCTCAATGCTACATCAATTCTACATTAATGTATGTCTCCGAAAAAGGGATAATAAATAAACAACTAAAAAACATAAATGATGCCTTTTAGATGTGTATATATAGAAGAATAGAGACAGTTTCAAGCATATAGAAGCGAGCACAGAGGGCATGACAATACTATATATGAAAAAAAATTATCAAATGAAATAAAAATCAAACAAATAAAATAAATTTGGACATATTAAAGAACATGACACCTTCTTTAAGACCTTTATTGAAGGTAAAATTGAGGGCAGGTGAGAAAAGAGGTAGACGGAAATACAAATGGGATGGAAATATTACAAGATTAACAGGTTACAGTTTAGCAGAGTGCACTAACAACACCTGAGACAAGATGTTGTAGTATAGTACAAACTAATTACTTCATACAGTAAGGACAAATATGTAGTATAGTAGAAACTAGTTACTTCATACAATAAGGACAACTGTGTAGTATAGTAAAAACTAGTTACTTCATACAATAAGGACAAATGTATAATATAGTAGAAACTAGTTACTTCATACAAAAAGGACAAATGTATAATATAGTAGAAACTAATTACTTTTTGTTATTTATGGTTGTTGCTTACTATTGTGTACTTCGTTACTTGTTGTTTGTGTAGAATGAGGTTTATGAATGATGATGATGATGATGTTCGTCCGTCGTGATCGACGATGACCAAAAACTCAACCATAATAATAATAACAATAAATAATAAAATAATAAAGTTAATAGTGCGTATTTAAATGACTAGCAAGTCCAATGCGCGCACAAAATGTTCTTTTACAGAATTGTCTAGAATATGAATACTTTATATATATATATACCAGGAATTATTGGAAGAAATGTTTCAAATACCTTGCGTACATCCAAACTCACATTATCAGAACACAACAACGGAAGAGAAATGGCATCATACTGATATATAAATCACCGTATATTCTCCAGCAGAGATGACTTTTAAGATTATTTGGTTGAGTTTTAGATCTTCTGCTAGATTGGAACTTATTATAGGTCGAATCTTCAGTAATATCTGGGAAAGTTAGGACAGTGCTTAGTCCATCATAAGGAATATTAAAACAGAACCCATTTTCTCATGGACACGCGAAAAGTCCGGGCAATTTTCTCTCAATGGACAATATCTCGAGTCTAGAGCAAAGAAAGAGATCCCGAGGGTGATTTTCGAAGAAAAGGTTATTACTCGTTCAACATTTTTTTTTCGTAGTCTGAACAAATCGAAATAAACGTTAACATGTCATAAGGATGCTATTTTTAACACTATCTTGTCGCACAGTTTGTTCATTAATTTAAAATTCATTGATTGGTCAGGTTGCAGTTCCAATGGCATGTCTGGTTTGATATATTGAGGACTAGGAGACGAAATATGAAATCACATGCCCGTGAAATTAAATTGCAAAATTTCGGCGCAATGTGGTGTAGAGTTGATGTTGTGTGGAGATAGTAATTAATAGGATTACTTTAGTCGTTATGCGTGACATTTTTCAGAACCCATATATTTGTTGGCATATTATGCAATGCAACGTCGGATTGACAAAAATATTAGAATTACAATACAATAAATATGCTGGTACGCTGCTGGGACACGAAAGGGGAGCAAAGGATAGCAACATTGTAGCTAAGGAAGGTTGGGCAGCACTGGCTATCAGTTTGGTAGAAAACTGGCTCCACGTCATGTTCGAGTCTGACACCTCGTTTTTGGGAAAATAAAGTGACCCACGGCACCGACACATTTTAAAGACATATTTTTCAATAGGATAAAATTTAAAAACATTGTAGAATTAATTGTAGATATAATTCAATATAATTTTAACCGACTACGTATTTCTTAGGAAAATTGTAACTGTGATGGAAGATTGTAACTGTGATGTTAGATTGTAACTGTGATGGAAGATTGTAACTGTGATGTTAGATTGTAACTGTGATGGAAGATTGTAACTGTGATGGAAGATTGTAACTGTGATGTTAGATTGTAACTGTGATGGAAGATTGTAACTGTGATACTGTTTACAATTTAAGACACAGACTAAACGTGACAAGTATTTTAAAATCCATATATTTAGTTTATTTTATTTTATACTGATGACCTCACAGAAACCCCTTTGTTATCCCATGTGAGTTCACGAACTTTGGATCGGGACCTGAGTTTAGGGGCAAAAAATTATTATAACGAAGTCGGATGTGTTGGACTGATATAAGGTATCTCATTCATGTTGTAAATTACATAACGACCCATTCAATTCTCCATACCAGATCCTGATATTAACAGGGGTTTGAGATCAATCACAGAATAATAAGCTAATCATTATTTTGTTACGTACGGGATTCATCATAGACATCTAGATATACAATAGGACCGACTACAGACGTCATACAGAGGGTTAGTTGTCAAAAATTATTGCCGGGGTTTTTCCGTACAGTATTTACCTAGTTCTTCTCAAGAATAATCTTGCATGCTGGTCTCACACATCGTCATTCTTCCTGGTTGATACGACTGGTTATCTGTCGCTTTCTGCATACTCTGTGTCTGCAGCCTAGGAAATCATGAAAACATTGTCAGATATACTAAGATAACTGACTCTAAATGAGATCTCGTACAAAATTATCCTGGGAAAATTCTTGTTTTCTATATATACAATAATGTTATTTCGTTTACAATAGAAATCCTGAAGTAAGTACCTCCCAACTGTGATGTACTTTATCATTTCCTAATATAACCAGATGTCTGTTGATGAATGCACATTTACGTCAGGGATTGCCCGCTAACCAAGATATTGATTTAAGCTCACACGAGGAATAACAATTGTTGTTAAGAAATCAGATTGACATGATCTCCATTGAAGTGAAGCCCTGCAAAAGATCTATGCCGGATTGAAAGCAGGAAACTAATCGCTGTGTCTTTATCATGTCCTCGAGATTTTAATACACCCAGAACAAAGTGCTATATAGAATTAAACAGTTAGCAGACCATGTCTATTTAATACAGTCACAATAATTAAAATAATTATATTGGACTATTTTTCTGCGTTCGTTCTCACATTCCTGCATATTAACAGGATGTAGTACATAGACCATTGTACGTTGTGTAATGGATTACAGTTTAGCTGCAATATTTGTATCTTTTAGTCAGACTATTGGCTTCCTTATGCGCCTTGGGTTATTTGGACCCTTATGGAATTTCACAGCCCCCCCCCCACCAACAACAATACCTCCTTAGTCGCCTTTTACAGAATACATGGTATGTCACAATGTTCCTATTCTCATATGAGTTGTCAAGAGAAACTCACAGTCCGGTTCATAAAGTACAATTTTTGCCGACTTTAAAAGTATGCACACTAGTAGCTCTTGAAATATTGCATGCAGTTACATGTGCTACCTACGGAGCTGCAGACAGAATCATCTGGAACATAATAATATTGACATCCATAAAAGTACCGCAGTGATTATCTCATATTGTCACAAAAACGCTCTTGATTCAGGGACAAAATGTCTCAGGAATGAGAATAGAGATATGTAAGTAGTTGTGCAGCTCTATTATCGCCTACGTCAGCTGACTTGTTAAACTAGAACATTCTGGAACTAACTAAAATAGGACATGATATGCCACTATTTGATAAATGGCTGTTTCACGGTTTACATATTTTCAAAACATATTTGTATTTTATCATGTCTTTTTATTGCTCTTATTGTATCGTTTTTGTTCTGACGAAGGTCGTATACCGAAACGTTAACACTTTTTGTCTTTATCCTTTGCATGATCTTTATTATCTTATTATTACTATTAATTTTTTTGCAACCCATATTTACCTATGTATATTATGTCTAAAATAGAACCGACAAGAAGTAAGTAAATATTGCACAGACTTAAGAGCTTGAAATGTGTCCTAACTGTTCATGTCGCCGGGTGGAATTTATTTTACTCTCATCAATGTTTCCTTTTTTAAAATTGTAATGTTCTTACTACAGATAATTATTTGTTTAAACAGACATTTAGAAGCTGTAGTTCTGAGAGGTGAGTACCAAGAACACCAGACAGTTAATGTCTAAATATGTGTAATTTAGTCTAGGAATTACTCAAACAAGGAGAACATGTCCCGATGTTAAATAGTAGAGTTCGAACCGCATTTTAAATCGATGTCAACATGACCAAATTAAGGAATCGATACCATTAAACATGTAACTCGCTCGGTAAAGCAGAAGAATATTATTGCCTGCCAATGTTCTTCATATCAAATTCTTTAGCACATTTCCCTTGTGTAATGCCGCTTTTATTCACACAAATATGAAGTTATGAAGCATGTAACAATCGAAAAAAATATTGTCTATTCCGATATGCAATTAGCTCTTGTAAAATCTCCAATAACTGTGGCAAATTCCTTGAAACATAATGAAACATGTTATAATAACAAATACAACTGATGTACAATTAGATCTTGTAAAATCTCCATATACCGTGGTATATTTCTTGAAACATAATGAAACATGTTATAATAACAGAAACAATGTCTATTCTGATGTACAATCAGCTCTTGTGAAATCTCCATAAACTGTGATATATTTGGTGAAATACATGAAACATATTTGACTAAAATCTTCGTGAGCTACAAAACTTATTCGTTTTCTAGAAGGGATCCGCTGCAGATATTGGCACATAGAACAATATAGAACAATATAGCATATAGAACACAGGAGAACAATAGAAGAATCAACTTTTCATTCTCCAAATTCTGCTGCCAGACAGGATTTCGTTCTAATAACGAAACTTGTTGCTTCGTGATTCACAACTTAACTGCGATATCAACGCCCTTTCGATAAGACATATTCAGCACAGGTTCAATGTTTGGTCTCTGACAGTTTACGTCATGAGGAAGCCAACACTATGAAATAAACGTCAATAGTATTTGTTGCATACATTGCAGATTCATTTGTGCATCCCCATTCTGGCAAAGCTGATACTGACTTTAAGAGTTAGAGAAAAAAAGCTCCAGAGGCGTAGAAGATTTTCTTTATCCTATTTGCGTTTCGTCATATTACTTCGTATCTCTCGACAAAGCGACACGTCTTCTGTGTAGAGAACCACGCAGTGCACATAACCCCGTAGATGCAAGCAATAATCCCCAGTTCTCCTTCTTCTTCTTTCTGTCCTCATGTACCTTTCTATGTTGAGGGGAGAGTGAGAGTACGGTCTTTTGTCCTTCTATTTTCCTCTTCCGCTGTTATATTTCCGAGTATCTCTAGTGATAATTCCCAGTGATTTCCGAAAATGCACTTAAATTAGACGTCACACACAGGCTTTGGACTCGATACTTCTTCACCACAAGGCAAATGCTTTATCCATTACGTCCTGGAGATCATCAAAGGGGAGGAAAAAACCCAATTTAATTATTGAACATTAAACACATGACAGGAATTGATATCATGTAATAACGATAATGTGATAGAAATGACTAGGTTTATAACAAAAAAATTGTTTGCATCCATTTCAGTCAAGCCAAGTCAACAATCTCAATTTACCCAATCCTGTTACAACAGAAGAAGATGTTGATCTTGACGGCCTACAGCTTCATCACGTTCTACTTCAGTCCTACCAGGACTCACACGTATGTTCATTTAGTGTATACTTTCTCAAATAAATTATTCGCAACGTATATACATTATTTGCAATGTATACTTTCTGAATTAAGTATGCTACATTAGTGTATACTTATTAAAAATATGTTCTCTAAAAGTATGGTTTATTTAATACTTGGTGCCTTAATAAACACTCACATAAATATTAACTTAATAAACACTCACATAAATATTAACTTAATAAACACTCACATAAATATTAACTTAATAAACACTCACATAAATATTAACTTAATAAACACTCACATAAATATTAACTTAATAAACACTCACATAAATATTAACTTAATAAACACTCTCTTCAGTGGTTCAGTAAAGTATAGTTTCATCAATAAACACTCCATTCATATATAACTTATTATACCCGTTCCCTTGGTGTGTCAATATATCAGAGGTGTGCAACCTTTTCGTATAGGCGGGTCGGATTCAGCATTTCTCCTGGAGGATGGGACCAAGTAGCACATTTTTCAATCTTTTGAGGCTCAAAAATTGTTGTTTTTTAAACTTTGTTAGCGCAGCGTTGAGTTGTAATAGAGAGAGAGGCATGGCAGGCCGGAAAAATAGAACAGCAGGTCGACTGCTTAGTTAAAAATCCAGAAAGAACGTCTGACAGAACGAAATGAACGAGTAAAGTGTAGTAAAAATATTTCACATACCTACCTTCTGGGCACATTAAACCATATTTAAGAGCGGCAGTCTACACGGAGATAGCAAAGCAGACGACACAGGTCAACAAGTTAGCCGATGTAGGACGGGCCTGACAATGGGCATTGTTCGTCTCCAACAATGGAGAGTGTCTCATTCGGACAGGTATTGACATACAAAATATCTTTCGCCTCGGACATTTAACGAGAAAACAGTGGGAAAGTATAGAAAGGTGTCTGTCACCTTTGGTGGAAAACGATACATGCAAAAGAGTTGCAGAAAAAATGTCTGGTATGTGCGACCCCCGACGGCAAACTGACCGGAGAGAATTGCTTTCGTGTACATAACTCGATATCTTAAGTACTTACGATATACTTACGTACTGTTAAGTACTTACGTACGAATCAGGTAAAGAAGTCTTGCTTAACAACGACTAACACACTATAACTATTGGATGCTCACGTGAAGTAACACACACAACACAATAAATGATATAATCATGCAAATAACAATACGCAGGACATAATCGACTTTTGAACCAAAATGCCTTTATGTATCCTTCCGGCATCTCACATCCATATTTCGCTCGGACACCTTTCTGTGGTTAAGTCCTTTTTACTCGTCATATTTTGATTTTTTGTGCGTATCTTGATAAAGCTCTTTTGGTTGAGACGCCCATTATGTCCAGTGTATTGTTATTTGTATGAGTATATCCTGTGTTTTGTTGTGTGTATTATTTCACGTGAGCATCCGATAGTGATAGTGCGTTAGTCGTCGTTCAGTAAGACTTCATCACCTGTTTCCTACGTAAGTACTATTTTCATACAGTTTTGCTAGCAGTATTACCTTTTATTAATTAAATGACGAAGAGGGCAGGGCTTTTAAACGAATGTGAGAATGTCCGAGGGAAACATTTTTATTGGTCAGAGGTTTTTCTCAAATACTGGAGAACTTTGTACTTTCCAGACTAAGCCGGTAGACTAGGTCTAAAGACTAGTAGGTTGGGACTAGGTTCGGGGTTCAGGCTGAGACCGGAGCTAGGCAATGTAGTTAAAAAGTTACAGTTAAGGAAGTTTAGTTTCAAAGCTGTAGTTAAAAAGTTTTAAGAGAGCTTTAAAATATCCCAGCTGAGAGACAGAGTAAGTCTCTAGGAAATCCTGTTAACTAAGTGATGTTTAATATTTCCTAAGATGTTGTACATTGAATTATTGATGTCGCAACCCTGAATGTTGTAGAATGGATGTTGTAACTTGAACGTTGTGATGAAGCAATAAACAGGTTATATATATATATATATATATATGGGAACGCTGATTGTCGCTACATATTTACTACTATCATCCTCAACAAAATACATAATAAGAAGGCAGACTCATATTATCATTAAACACTGCCACACAGTGCGTAGAGCGATGTTTAGTCAGCTTGCCTGGCTAGTCGAAATTTCGCGGGGAGCCGTATTTTGCCCACCATTTATTATATATGAAAGTTCCATTAACGATTGAATGAATGTTCTTTAATGTGTAGATGATTATCGAATGTCCTTTAATGTGTAAACACCAATATTCTAATCGATAATCAACAACTTAAGTGAAATAATTCATTTATCTTGGAAGCATCTTATCATCGAATGGGAAAAAACACCAAAGATATCTAACGTAGATGTAACATAGCATACCTATCTTGGGACAGATGTCTCTTATTTTCAAAAACAAATATGTGAGAATGAACACCAAAACTGCACTATATAAAACGATCATCATACCATCACTATGCTACCGATGTCAAACGTAGACACAAAAAACAGAATCTAAAAGAAAAATTGTTACAACAGAGATGACTTATCTATGTAGAATCCTCAGAGTAACAATAGGAGACAGAATCAGCAACAAAAACAATCCTGGATTACATCAGAAGACAACAGATTAAATGGTTTCCACACGCGTCCAGACTACCATCAGACAGTGCCCCTCAAAAAAGCATTACTATACAAACATTCATTAATTCATTAATTTTCCTTTTGCGGTGAAGTTAGCGCATAGGACAGAGGTCAGATCTCTCCAATTCTGTCTGTTCGAAGCTATTCTGTGCAGTTCTTGAATAGTATGAATATTGGTTGTTTACTTTCTCTAAGCATTGTTCTTCTGAGTGTTTCTTTTGGTCTAACCCTTGCTCTTTTGCCTGTAAGTATCCATTCAAGAGATTGGTGGTGTATTATGTTGGTGTCTGCGCGTAGGACATGCCCGATGTAGGACCAACGGCGTTTTCTGATAACATCTGTGATGAAATTTTGACGTGTCTCTTCTCTGACTATACAAACACGATGGATACAAAGCCAGGGGCAGACCTTGCAGCGATGAATTACATAAATAAAAAGTCAACGAAAACAAACATATATGGGGCACACAAAAAATCCATCTCAAGAGAACTCTTCTACCCTTGACGCTACAAGGTATAAAGTGGCATTAAGCGAAAGGAAGAAAGAAAAGGATCAGTGAATGTCCTATGGGTATATAGTCAGTGAATGTCCTTTAATGTGTAGAGGTTCGGTTATTGTCCTTTAATGTGTAGATGTTCAACGACTGTCCTTTAATGTGTAATTGTACAGCGAATGTCCTTTAAGGTCTAACTGTTCAGTGAACGTACTTTAATGTTGAATGTCGCTTAATCAATTAATTGTGCATTAATTTAGTGTTACCTTAATGTGTGGTTTAACACAAAAGTAAATGTTTCTCTCCTGCCAATAGAAGTTATGTATTCCTCAATTTCTGATTACGATTGTAGTCACTCGTTCTGCATCTTTCCACCCTGACCCTCCCTCCCCGTTCATCCACCCAAATGTCCAATACTAAAAGTGAAAACTAAGTTGGTTTCAAACTTAGATGGTTGAAAACTGAACTTTTGGGCAATTTGAACATGTAAAGACAATCACGATGAGACAAATGCTGAGCCTCTGGGGCAATATGAACATGTAACAGCAATCATGGTGTGTTGAAAATAAAGCTTCTGGGCAATATGAACATGTAACAGCAATCATGGTGTGTTGAAAATAGAACTTCTGGGCAATATGAACATGTAACAGCAATCATGGTGAGTTGAAAATAGAACTTCTGGGCAATAACACGTAACCGTAGTCTTCTTCGTCTTCTTCAGCGTTCATTCTCAAACTCCCACTGAATCTCTCTTGCTCTCTTGTAGCAGGACAATGCTCCTACTAGACATCCAGCAGCATGTAGTCCAGAGAATGGCAATGGTAATGGTAGTCAAGACGAGTTTATTCTAGCAACTTACAATCTCACCCTTTAACACACACACAAAACTATAGAAACTAGCTGCTAGTATATTTTTTGTATACGAGGTTTTTTTCAATAAGTTATCTGATGTTTTTCTCCTAGAAAACTGTTATACTTAACATATTTGTTAGTTCTGTCTCATTCATAGTAGTCCCCTCCACCGAAGGAAGTAAAACCTAGTAGATACTATTCGGAATAGTCCAAATCTCGCCAAATTCAGAGACTTCGCAGGACTGTTTTGTAGAATTCTTCATTCACATTTGTTTTTCCCTAGCGTCGTATTCATATTAAACCAGCCTATTAATATGAAAGATCTTAAAAATCAACAAGGGAAATGACATTGGCTCTACAAAAGATCTGCATTCACTTTTAAAACGGGGATGCTACTCTGATGTCCACCTCACTGTCTTTGAGAATCATTTCTCATTCACTAATAAATCAATATTAAAACTGTAAACAGATTTATGTAAGGAAATTATTAATCTTCAATAAGAAACCAGGTGTGGTGTGAAATAGAAACAAAGATTTTCCCGACTATTTCTGTAATATCTCCACCGCCTCCTTAATCATGGAGGGAAAGAGAAGCAGATCCAGGCTACGACGATGGGCACATATATAAGATCTTCTGAAAATGACACTGGAAGAGGCTGAACAGCTTACACTGAACCACACGGATTACATAATCGCAGTGAGGGCAACGTTCTGTAAATAACACGTCATATAGATATATTTCCGCCTACGTAATTCGTCCCTTTCAGTGGAGTAACACGCCACCGGCCAAAAGTACCATTTATAACACATAACTTTGTATATAAAAGTACTACATATCGCACATAACTGTATGTAAAAGTCCCGCTTATCGCAAATAACTATGTAACCGTATCGCTTATCGCATATAATTATATATAAAAGTACCACTTATTGCACATAACTGTATATAAAAGTACCACTTATCGCACAAACTCTATATATAAAGTACCAGTTACCGCACATAACTATGCATAAAAAATACTACTTACATATAACTATTACAAAAGTACCACTTATCGCGCATAACTATTACAAAAGTACCACTATCGCACATAACTATTACAAAAGTACCACTTATCACACATAACTATTACAAAAGTACCACTTATCACACATAACTATTACAAAAGTACCACTTATCGCACATAACTATTACAAAAGTGCCACTTATCGCACATAACTGTTTCAAAAGTACCACTTATCACACATAATTATTACAAAAGTACCACTTATCGCACATAACTATTACAAAAGTACCACTATCGCACATAACTATTACAAAAGTACCACTTATCACACATAACTATTACAAAAGTACCACTTATCGCGCAAGACCTCGTACTTTCAAGTAATAATCCCCGCGGATCTCCAAAATTGTGTGTGTAGAGATCAGACGTCATGACAGGAAATGATCAAAACGTCTTGAGCACAAGGCAATAAAGTTAACAACTATGCCACATAAACCATTTATTTCTAATAACGAAAGAAAGAGACTTTTTAAAATTATTCATAGGAGAAATTCTCTATAACTTTTGATTATTTATATTTCAGGCTAATGCTCTAGTTCCCGAGGATGGCGCCAGTGATTCTTCTGGTGAGACGATCACTAGCGACAGTGGGCGTGGCGGAAGTGACGAAGATATAAGCAATCCCAACATAACGTCAGGAACTTCAATGGGTAAATTTGTTGGAATTCTTTTCTATTGTCTTTTTTTGCATTAAAATAATACATATAGAAAACTTTTCAAGACAAATACAGACGTACTTGTAACCTCTTATTGTTGGCAATCAATTCACTCAATCTCAGCTTTCACTTTCTTGTATTGTTAGCAATAAATTCACTCTATCTTAACTTTCACTTTCTTGTCTTGTTAGCAATCAATTCACTCAATCTCAGCTTTCACTATCTTGTATTGTTAGCAATCAATTCACTCAATCTCAGCTTTCACTATCTTGTATTGTTAGCAATCAATTCACTCTATCTTAACTTTCACTTTCTTGTATTGTTAGCAATCAATTCACTCTATCTTAACTTTCACTTTCTTGTATTGTTAGCAATCAATTCACTCTATCTTAACTTTCACTTTCTTGTATTGTTAGCAATCAATTCACTCTATCTTAACTTTCACTTTCTTGTATTGTTAGCAATCAATTCACTCTATCTTAACCTTTACTTTCCCAAAATGATCTCCATTTTATTTGTCAGGAGTTTCACACGAGCTTCAAAACCAGGATGCACCACAAGGAGTTACCTTCAACGTCTTGCCTATCTTCTAGCTCTGAAGCCACACAATCCCCTTAGTGTCGCATGCATATATATTTATCGATAATTGATAGTTAAATTTGCGGAAATAACAGTTACATATTTGTAAGACTATATGTCACTTGACTATTCTACAATATGAGTGACCTCTATATCGGGATGATTTGCTGTAGCTAGTAAGTACTGTAGCAGTTTCTGTTGTATACATGTAGTTGTACCTAGTTTGAAGGAAACAATAAGCTCATTGTACCTGACAAGTTTGCGGATCTGTAGTTACAACTGTGTTGTGGAGGTAGAGTTCCCAAGGAACAAACTTTTCACTTCGCTTTAAGTTTTTTTTTAAAGATAATTTCAAAATAGTGTTGGGTTACTTTCTTACATGTTCTAGTGCTAAAGGGTATTGTGTTACTTTGTTACATGTTCTAGTGCTAAAGGGTATTGTGTTACTTTGTTACGTATTATAGTACTATCTTTCATGTGATAACCACTAAAGAATATTGTGTTACTTTGTTTTGTATCTATGTGATATATACCAATGGTTATTGGTAGGATTTGGGTACATTTATGTAATATAGATCAATGCTCGCTGGTAGGTTTTGGGTACATTTGTGTAATATAGATCAATGCTCGCTGGTAGGTTTTGGGTACATTTGTGTAATATAGATCAATGCTCGCTGGTAGGTTTTGGATACATTTGTGTAATATAGATCAATGCTCGCTGTAGGTTTTGGGTACATTAGTGTAATATAGATCAATGCTCGCTGGTAGGTTTTGGGTACATTTGTGTAATATAGATCAATGCTCGCTGGTAGGTTTTGGGTACATTTGTGTAATATAGATCAATGCTCGCTGTAGGTTTTGGGTACATTTGTGTAATATAGATCAATGCTCGCTGTAGGTTTTGTATACCATACAAAATAGATTACGCTAGAGATGACCAATATGAAAACAAGTGAAATGTCGCACGCTTGTACTAGATCATGTGTGCGTGTTCGTCCGCACGCTTGTACTAGATCATGTGTGCGTGTTCGTCCGCACGCTTGTACTAGATCATGTGTGCGTGTTCGTCCGCACGCTTGTACTAGATCATGTGTGCGTGTTCGTCCGCACGCTTGTACTAGATCATGTGTGCGTGTTCGTCCGCACGCTTGTACTACGAAGATCATGTGTGCGTGTTCGTCCGCACGCTTGTACTAGATCATGTGTGCGTGTTCGTCCGCACGCGTGTACTAGATCATCTGTGCGTGTTCGTCCATCACAAGTTATGATGACTGTTTTTTACATCTACTTTTGAAAATTCAGTTATAATTATGTCCATGCCTAGATGGATGGTCATAATATATTCGTAGATGGCTAGAAAATATATTAGGTTGTGTGGTTCCACTCTTCAAACTGAACAGTAATATATAACTATTCTGAAGACATTGCTGAGACAACTCCTGCTTACTGGCTTATTGAAAGGCGAAAATTCTCACTAACTCATCTCCGTAAAGTCATGCATTTCTTGTTTTCTTCTCGTCACATTGTCCCATTGTGTATTCTGTTAAATGTCTCTGCCGTCGCCTTGTTTGCTGTTTAACTTTCTAGTTCACGTCCATGCTTGTGAAACACGCTCCAGTCAAAGAATAACTGTTGTCAAAAGGTATTGTTTAAACACTAAATTCTTTCGCCTTGTTTCTCAGCGAAACAAGCCAAGGTTTCAAATGGCAAAACTTAAACGCGATCAACCAAGAATAAAATCAAAAGTTTATTCCCGCTTTCGTTTCTAGAAAACTCACGCGCTTTCTTTTGTTAAAGTTAAGTCTTTAATTCCCTACATATCTGGAGCCAAGGACCTTAAAGACAGGTTTAATTTTCTTTTATCAAGATGACTGTGGGCAACTGTTTTATCCAGACATTTGATGTATTTGTGTTCATCATTCTTTGAAGGTTTATAGAGCGATGTTCAGTTGTGAATGCAGCCAATAATGAAAGAATTGACCCTTGAATATTATTATGCTGACATTGATCAAAGGCCAGAATAACGTTTCAGTAATTTTTTGTCAGGACAGTAGATGAGACCTTTCTCAGAAGAAGGGTGTCTAGAACCGTAGATAAGACTATAGTAGAAGAAGGGTTCTAAAACTGTAGATAACACTTATCTCAGAAAGAGAAGGGTTCTAAAACTGTAGATAACACTTATCTCAGAAAGAGAAGGGTTCTAAAACTGTAGATAACACTTATCTCAGAAAGAGAATGGTTCTAAAACAGTAGACAACACTTATCTCAGAAAGAGAAGGGTTATAAAACTGTAGATAACACTTATCTCAGAAAGAGAAGAGTTTCTAGAACTGTAGATAACACTTCTCAGGAGAAGAGTGTCTAGAACTGTAGATAAGACTATAGTAGAAAAAGGGTTCTAAAACTGTAGATAACACTTATCTCAGAAGGAGAAGGGTATCTAGAACTGTAGACAAGACTTGTCCCCAGGAGAAGAGTGTCTAGAGCTGTTTGTTTGTTTTGCGTTCGCTCCATTGTAACCATCACGGATATCCGTGCGATTTCCGCCGGGAGCGTGATTACGTTGTGCCACCGTTATGCGCCTTGTAGGCCTAGCACATCCGATTTCGGCATGCCTTGACAATTCGGGTGAGCTACCCTTAGCCTGTGACAGCCTCTATATCTGTCTCCAGGCACGCGTAGTGGCGACTCTTCGCCCAGACGATCTTTGCTCTCGTCTGACTCGCACGAGGTGTTCCACTGTCTTTGAACTTGCCTCGTGTAATTGGACTTGCTGTGCCTGTGCCCATTGGGTACTGAACCGTTTCTCATCCGTGAGCCTGGTTCCTTAAGGGGAAGAACTCAACAGAGGAGTTGGACCCTGGCTCTTTCGCCCTCTTAGCTGAGGTGTCGTTCACCGACATCGTGTACCCCTTGTCCAAGTTCGAGTCTCACACCAAGCGTTTGAGAGCAAGGCGTTCTCGAGCTGAGCGTCCTTGTCCCAATAGCGCCTGAGCCAATCAGGTACTGAACCCTTTCTCTCTTCAAGTGTATTTCTGGTGTAGGAAAACCTGACAGTAGAGTTGGGCCAGGGCTAATTCGTTGTCCCTTTTGTGCCTGAGCCCATCGGGTACGGAACCCTTTCTCTCTGCAAGTGTACTTCCGTTATAGGAAACTTTGACAGTAGAGATGGGCCAGGACTGCCATCGTTGTCCCTTTCTTGCCTAAGCCCATCGGGCACAGAACCCTTTCTCTTCGCAAGCATATTTCCGTTTTAGGAAGGCTCGACATTAGAGTTGGGTTAGGTCTTCTTGCTTTATCAAACGCCAATGGATGGGTCTGGGTCTCTGCCTGTAAGGAACACAGGTAACTAGAAGCTCGTCTCGAGCTGACGGAGCTTGTAGTTCCCCTTTCCTAGGGACTTTTCACTTTCTATTTGCAGTTTGCGCTGACCTCTAGCGCTGTTCTGCCCTTTCATTGTTTCATTGTACTCGGTATGAAATCTATTTGTCTCTCGCCATGCATCTACCTTTACGTGCATTTTACATTGGCCGCCCCTCGAATGTTGGGACTGGACTGACTAGCTTCACTGTATGTCGACAGTGTCTCTATATGTGGTGATGATGGTGGTGTCGGAGATATTGTCTGTCTCTTGTGCAGTCAAATCTCTTTCCATTTGCTACCTCCACATTCTCGGACACGATCCCCAAAATGATTTGGCCAGAATCAGCTCGAGCTGCTGTATTTCTGTTTCCAGGGTGCACCGCGTGCAGGTACATTTGGGATCTTGGTTATCTGCTAACCCTGGGTCCACCTAGAGCAATGCGTTCCCTTTGCACCCCTGTCTTGAGCTGTAAATAAGATTTTTCTCGGGAGAATGGTGTCTAAAACTGTAGATAAGATTTATCTCAGAAGAAGGGTGTCTAGAACCGTAGATAAGACTATATCAGAAGAATTGTGTCTAAAACTGTAGATAAGACTTTTCTCAGGAGAATTGTGTCTAAAACTGTAGATAAGACTATTCCCCGGAGAAGAGTGTTTAGAACTGTAGATAAGACATATCTCAGACAGCGAAAGGTGTCTAGAACAGTATATAAGACTTTTCTCAGAAGGAGAAGGGTGCCAGAATACAACGAAAGGCTTTGATGACGAGATTTAAATTTAATTTTATGTAAAAGTGTGTGTGTGTGTGGGGGGGGGGGGGGGTAATAAACATTGTACATAGCTCTGTAGTAACGTGCCCTGTTTCGTTTTCCTAAAGCGTTGGAAGAGCTCAATGTCCCTTCAACTCCCACCTCTTTCCTTATCCACGGGCTTGTTTTATGTTGCAGTAATCTATTGTATTATGGTAATATATGTCCGCAGTCAATGAAACTAAATGTTAACACACAATCTATGAAAGACTGTGTTAACACAATTTATGAAACTATGTGTTGACATTTGTTTGTAATAGATGTCTGTCACAGAGGGGATATCACTTTTAGAAATGACAAAACTAACGAATACGTCTTCACTGTGCTATATATAACACACATTGTTTACATTTTTCGGAAGCTGACGTCATGACGTCCGTGTAACACCAATGAAATTATTTAAATTAATGCATGCCGTGAAGTCACGCCCCCTCCCCCCCCCCCCCGACACAAACGACATCAAACACACTTATTATTATAATTTTGATAACTAATTTATTTTTTCATTTATTACTGATACCCCCATCCCTAATGTAAATGCTAATACGAAATTAATATGTCTTTTCAATTAATATACCTTAATTTTCAATACAAATTCTACTAATCACGCTGCAAAGGTTAGGTAATACCTCGAAACTAGAACAAAGGTCACAGTGAAGACTTATACCGTAGTTGCGCAATGATCACATTTGTTTGTAATAGAGTTCTGGCATAGAGGGACTACCACTTTTATCATACGAATAGCCATAATTTATACTAAAATAATGAAGTTACTAGTGGCTAATTTTTCTTTACTTTACATTTGCTTACTTTTATTCCAGATGGTTCAAGAGGTGGACATAATGGAAGCTTTCAGTCATGCACTAGTACATTTGGTCAGTCGGGCAGCCTAAAGTCTAGTGTCAAAGATCCCATCAGGACTAGCGGAAGAAAGCACGTCACTTTCAAGGAAGCTGACCGTTTTCGAAATAACGCGTTATTGCAGTCTAGTATTGCAGAACGGTCTAATTCCGGTGGAAACGGTGTGAATTCTGATAATGCAAATGCAATGAATACGTTAGCTGGCCCCCTACAAAAACAGTCAACAAGTACATTTAATGGTGGTGTCATTCCTAGAGACCAACAAAATCCTTTCAGTGAAATGAATATCCCAGTTTCTCGTGACAATAGTAATGTCCATGTGGATAATCCAAAATACAACAGCTTCGTGGGTTATCCACACGCTATAAATAACACAAAAGGAATTCCTTTCACTTATATAGATGAAAATAACAGGGATTCTCCAAGACTTGTGACATTCTCACCTGTAGCACCACCTCAGCAGTCATATCATAAACTCATCAACCCTAGCTTGTCGTTTTACAGTGAAGGGGACATTGTACCCAGCCCAATGCCGAAGGAATCTCCAAGCGAGTGGAGAAGTTCACCACGACCTGTCAACAAAGATAACATAAGCGCGCAGCCCCATCAGACATACATTCACATGAGCTCACCACATGACTTACTTAAGACACAACATAAGAATCACTGCAATACTCAATTTCCACATGGGCAACATAATCATTCAACATCGCATATTGATCCATCTCTGCCCTCATCTAAAAACAGTAAGAGAAATGGTGACACGAAACATGAAATCGACAAAACAAATTTATCATCCAATGGAGGAAATATAAGTTTGTGCAATGTCAGCAGTTCAAAAGAAACTCTGCATTTAAATCAATACAATTCACTCAATTCTCCATATGATCGAAGTCTTCCATCTTCACCTTCAGAATCACCTGCACCACTTCTCCCTCCAAGGGAAACCAGACTTATCACCGATCCATCGTCATCACGGTTTTCTTTGCTTGGCAAAGACCAAATCAAATATCCAAAAAATCTCAACTATAATAAAGAAATTATCCCAGAACATTTGGTAGAATCTACACATTGGAACAATGATAGTATAGCTACCACTGACGATCTGGATGACCAGAGGTCAACAACTACTTCTGGAAGCTACACCATTGACAACGAAGATGAATACCTAGCCCTTGAGTTTAAACCAAAAGATGTTGTTGTATAGAGCAGACTATAAACATTATCATTTGTTCTGAGACCTTCATGCTACGGATCATTTGTTCTGAGACCTTCATGCTACTGATAATTTGTTCATGTTTACTGACATCAATCAATTATATGTTCTGTGGTGTCTAGATAGTAGCTACATTATTAGATCAAAATAATGACCAGTTTTGACTTTCATAATAATAAATTCACTGATGGATGAAATCATGAAATGTTATTCAATATATGTTAACTGCACTGTGTACTACAATGATTTGTTACTATAATATATTGATGTTAACTGCACTTGCAGAACAATCTATGGCTTGTTACTATATTGATTATTACTGAACTAATAGATCATTCTATAAATTGTTACTATAATATATTGATGTTAATTGCACTGACAGGGTAATCAATGTGTTTCTACTATAATATATTGATGCTACCTGCATTGGTATATGGACTCATATCTTCTTTCACGTTCATTACCAATATGCTTCAGACAGGCAGAATGTTCTCTGGAACAGCCTAGCTGTGACATCTGCACATTTTGACTTGACATATCTGACTTCAGCATGGAGTCAAAGCTTGTCTTTAGGAGCCGTGGTAGTGTAGTCATTCGCCTGTCAACCAGCATACTCAGGTTTGGAGTTCACTAGCTATTAGTGATTTGAAATAAACATTGCTACTGTGGTTCGGTGAGCCACTAGGTACCGAAGCTGATGCTCTGAGGAATATCGTTGTCGCTGATGATAATGATGATGATGAAATACTCCCTTTAACTAGGAGCAAGTAGCTCTTGACAGCCAACAGTCTTTCTAACAAAAGCACATGTTCTTTTCAGCTGTTTAACTAGTACGACATCCATATTCATATAAAATATCAAAGGCATGGGTGTGTAAGTGGTAAAGGGATTTATGGAAGCATTTTTAGTCTCAGAAGGGAGTGTTTCTAGCATACTAGTATCCCAGGATTACCATGTCCTGCCCAGTACATACTTCTGGGTCAACTAACCTATCAGTATTATGTCCGTTTGTAACCTATCCTCAGTGATGACTCGTCCAGCATTCCATGTCACCTAGGAGTCTGCCACAAAAGGACAAATGTGCAATGTCGGCTGGCCTGTATCTCTTCGTGATAAGTGATGATTTTTTGATAGAAGACAAAAGTAAGAAATTAAGACAAGATGTGATAATGATATTTTGATAGAAGACAAAAGTAAGAAATTAAGACAAGATGTGATAATGATATTTTGATAGAAGACAAAAGTAAGAAATTGAGACAAGATGTGATAATGATATTTTGTTTTACATGTGACAGCTTGTCAGCACATCCCCAACCTTCCTTAGTGGCTACCTATGACATGCCTGGAAAGAAGACAGTGGCCTTTCTCTTTGCATTCTGAACTTTGTAGTCCAGGGCCTATTTTGCCACACGAACGAGCGTCCCGCTACTAAGCAAGTGCAACAGGCAACGCTAGTCATACGGTTTCTGATAAACCTCGTACTAGACAGCTGATCACTTATGGGAAAACCGTGTGCCATGATGCTTGTTCATAACTCAGCTTTATCTTTTATCTTTTACATCATCATGGACTCACTATCTGACTATTAACTACACTGACTGAGCAAGCCACTTACTGAGCCAGCTATTGACTGAGTAATCTATGATTTATTACTATAACATAAGTTATGTTAATTGCATACTATTTGTTATTAAATATTTCGTTGCATATTACACTCATGGATCAGCCTATGACATGTTCTGTAATACATGGATATTAATTTCACTGATAGATAAATCTATGATTTAGTCTGCGATGTATGAATGTTTGAACACTCTACTATTACCACATACAATATTTCTTAACTTCATCAGCATCAAGTGCCGTCTCCGCAAAGAAGATTGGCTGCAACATACCTCCAGTTTCCCTCTCTCTTCTTTTGGTGGTGCACTCTGCTAGACTGTAACCTATCCATCTTGTGATGTTACTCTCCAACTTGTATATCTGCCTACCTCTTGCTCGCCTCCCTTCGACTTTACCCTCAAGTAAGGTCTTTAACAAGAAGGTATGTTTTTTAATGTTTCCAAAATATTTTATTTGCTTGATATTTATTTCCTTTAATAATTCTTTCTTCATATTAAGTAAAGGTTCTTTTTTGGTTCTCTTTCCATGATGTCTTCCCAATTCTTCTATTATTCACATCTCAAAGGCATCAATTCTGTCTTCTAATTGTTTGTTTATCGTTCATATTTCTGAGCCATACATTAATATAGAATAGATGTAGCATTTTATATTTCTCAATTTTAGCTTGCTTGTAATTTGTTTAGATGATAATATTTTCCTCATGTCATTTAAAGTTCTTATCTTTCTTAACTTACATACCAACATACTACCTGTACAATTTGACGTTAATTACACTGACCTATCACCTGTAATATTTGGTTGTTAAACACCGCTAACAGACCAACAGATCACATATAATATCTGGTTGTTTGACCACACTGACAGACCAACATATCACATATAATATCTGGTTATTTGACCACACTGACAGACCAACATATCACATATAATATCTGGTTGTTTGACCACACTGACAGACCAACATATCACATATAATATCTGGTTGTTTGACCACACTGACAGACCAACATATCACATATAATATCTGGTTGTTTGACCACACTGACAGATCAACATATCATCTGTAATATTTTACTATTAAAATTTCATCCAAGATGTATGGAAAAATATTGCACAAAGTAGAGCTACATAGCGCTCTACAGTAAAAAAAAAAAAAGGCGCAGCGTCTTGTGAACAGAGAAATGCAGCAACTCAACAGTGGAGAGTAGCTATATAGTCACATGTAGACCAAAAACCATCTATAGTAGTCATCCCATACTCGAATCATCCAAAGACATGTGTGGCCAGAATAGGTACCTTTTAATTGAGGACATAACTCTAACTGAATTTCAAAAGCGGATATAACAGATGACCATCATCACTTGTGATGGACAAAAAACAAATCTTGGACTCTAGTTGAAAACAACTATAGAAGAACAAAAAAATATTGTTGTGTGATTTAGTCCCTTCGTATGTCAGTAGTGTTTGCAAGTTTAGGCATTGAATCTTTTGGGTGCTATATTATAATGTTGCGGTTTCTTTTACGGAAATATTTTTTTTCTGGTTATTTTTGTGCAGCTGCAATTAGTTTATCAATAAAAAAGGCCATTTTTATTCTTCTGCATTCCTTTTCAAACTCTTGTTGGTTAGCAGGATTTATTCTGAGAAACGGAATACATTATTTCATGGTATGAAGTTTGGCTTTTGGCTCATTGTAACATATGGAATCAGAAAGGCAATTTTACCCCAAGCCTCCTTAGTATCTTCTTACGACATGCGTAGCATTCCTGTTGTTGAATGATATATGAAAGTTGTGAACGATGATGCTATTCTTCATTAAGACGTTTTTGTCGAAAAGCCAGTATAATATTCTGTATTTTATAAAGCGACATAAGTTCCTGTTTTTTTCTTAATATTTTCACATTGTAGAAGTATTCTATTTGTTGAAGTCCACTACAACAAGTAATATACGTTTCACATTTAACTTAAATACACTCCTACTCTAGTCGGTTTAGTTAGTGAGTGAGTTAGTTAGTTAGTTAGTTAGTTAGTGAGTTAGTTAGTTAGTTAGTTAGTTAGTTAGTTAGTTAGTTAGTTAGCTAGCTAGTTAGTTAGTTAGTTAGTTAGTTAGTTAGTTAGTTAGTTAGTTAGTTAGTTAGTTAGTTAGTTAGTTAGTTAGTTAGTTAGTTAGTTAGTTAGTTAGTTAGATAGTTATTCCTCTATGGTCAAACACGGCACATAGGGTGGATGTCATCGATTTCCATGTCCTGCGTTTCATTGCAATTTCTAGTTGACTACAACAAGCAATATACCTTTGATATTGAACTTGTATAGACTTCAGTTAGAGATGTTTATTGTCATATTAGTTATGGTTATCTTTGGTCAGAATTGTCCTCAGATTGACGACCATAGACTCAAATTTGGCACAATGATTGAATGAAGATTGCAGCATTCTTGAAAACTGAAGCTTGGCCGAATGACTGAATAATGATTGTAAAATACTTGAGAACTGACGTTTAGCATAATGCCAATTGTTGATTATCATAGATGACGTGTTTTATATTCAACAAGAGGTGGTACACATATATTTTTGGTCTATTGCCTATCTCAGATTGATGGTCAGAATATTCACACTTAATCTTAAAAGTGATGACTGGGAACTTTAGCTTTCTATCCAAGGAAAAAACCATATTTGATCCATGTTTAATCCATATTTGTTCAGGGTTTCCTTGATGTTATCTATCCATCTTTTTCTATGTCTATATTGGAAGAGAGAGACCTGTGCTTTGCCAATTTGTATTAGCTCCCTACCCTTACATTCCAATAGGAAAAAGATTTTCAACATTTACAAAATCTGAATTTGGCACAGTGAATGAACAATGATTATGGTTATGATGGAAACTTAAATCGGCACAATGATTGAATGGGATTGTTGTTGCGATTTAAACTAAATTTGGCACAATGATTGAATGATGCTTATTGTGCCATGAGAAACAGAATTTATCACAATTATTGAATGATAATTGTAGTTACTATGAAAAAATGAATTTGGCACAATGATTGAATTATGTTTGTGGGAAGCTTAAAATGCTTAAACTGAACGTACTGATTGAATTCTACAGAAGAATGCTGAGAATACCATGGACTGCCAGAAAAACTAATGTAGAGGTGTTGAAAGAGTTAAATGCGAAACGGACCTTACTCAACAATATAAGAAGACGGCAATCTTCTTTTTTTGGCCACTTCATGAGAAAGGCAGGTTTAGAGAACATAGTCACAACAGGCAAAATTGAATGCACCAGAGACAGAGGGCGACAACATGAGAAAATATTAGACAGTTTGACAACCTGACACGGCAAGGAAAGAACAACTACTTTGATACATAATACTGTGGACAGAGAGCTGTGGAGAGCCATGACCGCCTACGCCAGCCGGCATGGCACCTGATGATGATGACTGATTGAATGATACTTTGAAATCAATTCCCTTCTCTCACAATGATAACAAATCCGGTTTTCGGTTCGTATTTTTGGGTAAATAATGGCACACTAGTTGTCATACGATCAGCTGTGTTCTTTTTGAAGAACTGATTTTGTGCACGATGTTTGAAGGATTTACTTAAAATTGTATTTGATATAATGACTGAAGAATAATTGTATTAATCATAAAACGCGAAAAAGGTGATATGAGCATCAGACTTGAGGCGTTCAAATCATGGCGAAAGTCATGTCTTTAATTAGCACAATGAAATTAAGGATCTAGACATTGCTGTTTTGTTAACGTTATATAGCAACGACGAAGCCACTATGTAGGTGTTCTATCGGAGATTTTGACACATCCAAACATACACAACTTATTGTCAGTGGCTGACTATATCGATTAGAACTGAGGTCGCAGATATTGAATTGAAAAAAAACAACACTTTCTGAAGAATTAGTATCATTAAAAGAAAATTATAGCTTTCATCTGACAGCTATGCAATCTGTTGTTCTTGTCACTTTCCTGTTATTGCATCTTGCACTCGTTTTGAACTTTTACACTTTTAGGATGAAACCATACTGTAACAGGAAATAATAAGATTACAGGTAACACAAGCCTGTGTGAAGATGGACTAAAGCAAATCTTACTAAAAACAAAGAAATACAGTGAAGCCCAGAACATGTTCTTACATATGAAAAAAAAAACATAAATTATGACAACGGTTAAAGTGAAAGCGGAACAAAAGATAATAATTTACAATTTCAAACTAAAGAACTTAACAGATTTCCAGCGTTGGGCACAAACATAAGTAGCCCAGGAGATTGCGCTGCAGAAATCAATAGAAGAATTGCAATAGCGACATTGAAGCTTGCCGAAATGAAAAATCTGTGGCAAGATAGTCAAACTATGTATGATCTTCTTCTGCGTTCATTCTCAAACTCCCACTGGATTTTCTTGTAGCAGGACAATGGTCATGCTAGATTTCCAGCAGGACGTAGTTCAGATAATAGAAATGCGATGTGTCGCCGTTTTATTTGCGCTAATGGCCCGACACATCCGTCTTCGGATTGTATTGTCAGAACATATATTCCATTGACAATATACGATTGTGGGGCATGAACATTAAATAAAACAGTAGTAAAGAGAATCAAAATGCTTCCGAAATGAGATTCTGCAGAAGAATTTTATGTATACCATATACAGCTTCTTCTTCTTCTTCTTTCGTTCACTTGAAACATGTCTATATCTGTAATTCTGTCTCCTTAACCATATGCAGCTAAAAATACAAACCAAGAAGTGTTAAGATCAATAAACGTCGAAAAGGGCTGGCTCCTTAACAACATCTTAACAAGAAGGCTGTGCTTTTTTGTTTGTTTTTGGTCGTATAAAGATACATAACAGCATGGAAAGATTAATAGATGAAAGATAGAGTTAACATCGACATGGAAAGAGGGAACCCAAGACGACGATGGTGCAGTGATATATCAGATTGCTTAAGCGTGTAAACTACGGCAGTCAGATTTCCTAGAAACACGAAGTGTTCAGAGAACCCATGAGGAATACCACATTTTGGAAAGAATATGTCACATGATTATGAATGATGATAACACATCTGTAGATAAGGGGCGGAAAGGGCTATTTACCCTCCACCACCCTCTTTCGCAAATCACAGTATGGCTTTTAGTACCAGTAATTTAGCAAAAAGTTGAGTAAAACTCCCTTATCGATTTTATCTTTTAAAAAGGTCTGCAGATTTCACATCAAATTGAGAGAGTGGCAAACGAAAAAAGGTGAATGAAAACTGCAGAGTAATATGACCCTTTGTTGTGCTTAAATTGATGACCTGTACCTTCTCAGCGATGGCAGCTCCGGAGAAAGATAGTCATAGTTTGTAGCCAGGGTGCAAAATTATAGGAAATAAAAGTAATACTGTGATATGTCATGTATGTCGTTAGAGGTGAACAATAGGGAGTGAGTATGGGGTGGCGACTTAATCCTGTAGAATATCAAAGTAAAAAACAACCAAAAACAGATGACTGAGTCGAAAGGTGAAAATATTGTATCTCTGTTTAAAACTATATAAAAACAGAGATTGAAATGGCTTGGACATCTAATGAGAATGAACCCTCATTGATCAGCAGCAAGAGCATACAACATGAACATGGAAACAGCAAAATACAGATGAAGACAAAGAAGAAAGTGGATTGAAGGAGTTACCAACATTCTGACACAGAACAGTATCAATCAACCAAACGTGTCATAGCTAGAAAACGGATCGTCATTCAATCCTGCGAAGCCTCACAGCAAGAACAGAGAAAAGATAATAGATAGATAGACAAAATAGAAATAGATGTTATGAGGGAAAAAAAACAAGTGCTGCTCAGCAACTATTTTCAGGATTGTTAAAGCGTTTATGCTGCGATTGAAGGACCTTAGAACTAAATCATCATGTTGTTCGAGTACAACTGAGCAGCCGAGTGACATAATGAGCAAACGTGTAGCTTCGTTTATTTATTTCTTCTCTATTAGACAAGTTATATATCTTGTTTTCATATAGTAAACTCTCTGTCACTAATCAAGACACACATAATTAAATTTTCTATTTTAAAGTCACGGACTCCTTAATTATTGTGCACCTACTGTTGTCAATTTGTTATTATTATTGTTATTAAATAAAGTTGATATTATGTACTGGGCCCGTCATTTAGTATTTTTATCGAACACAATATTGTTTTATAGTATTGATTCCTTGATCACAAATTGACTTGTGTATATTGTTTGTAAGCTATGATCAATGTTTTAGAATTGAAATTCAAATACAAGATAAATGAAGATGCCATTAATAATCAATAAATTATCAAGAAAAATGTATTTATTGTTTTAATTTGTATAATTTGTCTTTGTGGATGAAAATGTATAGAGAACGTGTGAGAATTGATGTATTTTCTATCAGTTTTCTCTGAAAGTGTGCAGTTTCCTTCAAATACCTGAAAGTGTGCAGTTATCTTAAAATACCGGAAAGTGTGCAGTTTCCCATAAGATAAACCACTGTAACGTACCAGTAACCCATCAAAGAAACCACCATGCAACGTCCCAGTATCCCATCAGAGAAACCACCATGCAACGTTCCAGTAACCCATCAGAGAAACCACCATGCAACGTTCCAGTAACCCATCAAAGACACCACCATGCAACGTTCCAGTAACCCATCAAAGACACCACCATGCAACGTTCCAGTAACCCATCAAAGACACCACCATGCAACGTTCCAATATCCCATCAGAGAAACCACCATACAACGATCCAGTAACCCATCAGAGAAACCACTATGCAACATCAAACTTCTAATAGATAATATGCTTATTATTCTGGTATGTTTCAACCACCATGAATGGTGAGAAATAGCGCTCGTGTATCCATTTGTGCAATAGTGAATTCGCGCCAGTGTTTTATTTGATACTCAGAAGAAGAAGATTTCACCTCACAGCGGACTCCAATGCTTCTCTATACTGAGATGCGTCTATGTGTATACATAGAAGGCATTCAATTATATGTAAGCCTTCAACTATTTGACGCTATTAGTGTTAGTCACATTTGACCAAAGGGTCCATATAACTACATGGTTTCAGTATGGGCAGTTCTTCTTTTTCTTCTGCGTTCAGCATCTGTGGTCATGCTATACCGTCAGGCCTGTCGTCAAGACGAAGTCCACTGTCTTCTCCAGGTCAGAGCGGCTGCCTCATAGCTTGTGCCTCAAGTCTGTATCCTCTGGCCAGGTCTGCTGTCTCTGCTCTTTGTATGTTGGGCAGTCCTGAAGTATGTGTTCCGGGGTCTGGGTTCCGGATCCACATGGACATTCATCTGTGTATGAGATCCTTAATCGGTAAAGGTGACCCAACAGTCTGCAGTGGCCTGTTCTAAGGCGAAATATTGTGGTATGTTGATATCTTTGGAGGAGATGTATTGCATCATGTTCGTATTCCCCTTCCTATGGGCAGTATTCGCCATTAGAAAATTGGAAACAAATTACCGAGAATTATAAAACACACATAAGAAAAATAGTGATAATAAAATGGAATAAAGGAGAGCATCTAATGACTGGAGACTAGTACTGCTGATCAAGAAAAATAAATAACAATTGAGGCAGCAGTCGCATCACTTTATTGTCATTCTGCACATGAAATTTATGGTGTCTGAACCAAACAAATATTTTACTAGAGAAGATTGATCCACTCACACTCGACTTTGGTAAAACTTTTTATTTCCACAAACTCTTCACGGTTGATCGGAACAAAAGTGTACCTCCTACATAGATGTGACTGATATAATTATTGTCTGTAATATGAGCATAGTCTTGTGAAGTATAAAGCTCACGTGTTTAACTTTATGGCTATAGAAGAGAGATTATTATTATTTAGTAACAGAGCATGGAAATAAGTCAGTCATGTGTGTATGTGCATTGATTTTGTTATTTCACTGGAAGAAATGCAAAGTTAATATTGTTAGATAATCAGTGTTGGAAGTGTGTTTTTTGTACTCGTGTCTTACCGATGCTTTGGAATGTGGTAACAAAAAGATTTGTAATGTAAATCGTAGGCGTATCTTGTATTTAAAATTCTGACGAAATATAGTTCATAATATTTGGAGGATAGATGGTCAGTTAATGTTCATGTTTTCAGAATTCCGTGATGCTACACATGAGTTTATTACGTGTGTTCGTAATGGGTAGTCAACACGTCTCCAATATAAGACCTACTAGGTAATATCAAATAATATATTCAGCCTTTTAATTTGGCTCATTTCACTATTACCTCGATTTTCATTGGCTGTCACATAAAGTATAATCATAGTGATCAATGAAAATCACCGGAATAGTCAAATGAGTCATTAAGAAGGCTTGAGTCAGAATGTCTTATATTGACTATGGTCACGGGGTAGCTCTCCCATTACCATATGAAATTCAATCGTGCCTTTTGACAGTAAAGACCTACAAGAAAAATCAAAACAATCCGTCATATGTGATGATTTTGATTATTTTCTTTCTTGTTGTTAGTCACAATGAATATTCATTGTGTCGTTTGCCAAGTCTGACCAACGAAATGCGTAGAAATAATTTAAAATATGACATATAAAGGCTTACTTTGATTCTACTCGTATAAGTCTTGTATTGGCGACAGCCACGAATCAACTAACCAGAATATCAGAAGAAATCCCAACAAACAGGAAGAGAGTGAGACCTTGAGACATTTTTTTCCGTATTGTTCTTGTGGTACTTTTTGTAATGTTTGTGGTATTGTTATCCTAGTGAGGGATGGGAGCGGGAAGCGCCTACCCGGAGCCGCGAATGTAGAAAGTTCTCCACTTACGGAGCAGGTGGGCTTATTGGCTTCCAGCTCCATATACTCTTAGCTACAGCACTCGGTATAATTAACGAAATGCTGAATTTGTTTTCTCTATATTTATACTTCAGACATTAGGTATACATTAACAATTTGACACCCCCAGCTCCTAAAGCGGAGGGATTTGTACATTCGCGACGCACTGTGTGGGCGCGCTTTCCGCTCCCATCCCTGACTACACCGTGTTTTGTATTCCGTTAATCGTTATTTCTAACATTTATTAACTAATCTGTGTGCATATTAACTGAGAGGATACTGTAGAGGTATAGAAATGTATGAGAGCCAATTCAGCAAAGTATGGACATTCAGCAAACATTCAGCAAAGTATGGGCTGACTTTATTAAGATTTTTAATGCATGTGATGAGAAAAGTAAAACTTGAACATTTAGTAACCACCGGAAAGATAAAGGGGAAAGCAAAGAGATATATTTCTGGTTGTCACTGTGGCACAAAAAGATGTCACCAACTGAACTTAGTAACACCACAAGAGACAAAGTTGTGGAGAAGTATGATTACCTATGTGACTCCGCATAGCACTTGATTGATTAAAATTATGGACACAGATTCATTAATTCATTGTCCTTTTGCGCATAGGGCAGAGGTCAGATCTCTCCAATTCTGTCTGTTCAAAGCTATTCTGTGCAGTTCTTGAATAGTATGAATATTGGTTGTTTTACTTTCTCTAAGTATTGTTCTTCTGAGTGTTTCTTTTGGTCTACCCCTTGCTCTTTTGCCTGTAGGTATCCATTCAAGAGATTGGTAGTGTATTCTGTTGGTGTCTGCGCGTAGGACATGCCCGATGTAGGACCAACGGCGTTTTCTGATAACATCTGTGATGAAATTTTGATGTGTCTCTTCTCTGATTTTATCATTCGATTTGAATTCACTCCAGTGGGTGTTAGTTATTCTACGAAGACATTTGTTCTCGAAACTCAGTCATTTCTTTTCTGAAGATAAAATGGACACAGATACAGAAACAATATGATATGTGTAGATACAGGGACTGCTTACATTGTTTTCACCACGAATCGGTAGATTTGTGATAAGGAGAGTTGAACCCCAACCTAGGAAAATAGAGCATGACATTTTGCTGTAGGAAATAATTCTTTTAAACAAAGGATAAATGTCACACTTTGCCTAATGGTTTTTTTTCTCAAAAAGATTATAAATTTACTTCAAGAGAAATGCATGCGGTTGCGTCTGTGGGTCTCACCACTGGCCCACTAGACAAACAACGCATCCAATAGAAAATCTTAGTAGATGACACGCCGTTATATTGAGGCTCTTTTACAGAAGCTTTATAGCATGTCATCTATACAATTATACACCCCCCTATGAATAGAAGACTCCTTCAAAAGGCATTGCACTAAGCAGAAAGCTGCATTTTTATGTGTGTAAAAGAAAGCTCAGAAAAAGCAACTCACTGTACATAGGAAGCAAAGTTAATGGCTCGCAAATCCTGAGGTTCTCAAACAAACAGATAACAAACATCAAGGGACTGTCCATAAATGAGGTCAACAGCCTTTGGGACAATTAGTCTCATTTACCCACCTATTCTGTCAACAGCTGCCAACAATTCAGGGACCACCCATTCTACTTTCACATTTGTTTAACACCTCTAAGAGAAATTTTTAACAGAAAATGTACAAACAAACTATTTGATTCATTTTATATTTTAAAAAAAATTATAATTTAAAAAAATATTGTTGTGTAAAGAGGAAAGTATTGTTTCATCAACGTGTGTCAAAACAACAAGTGTCAAAACAACAAGTGTCAAAACAGCAAGTGTCAAAACAACAAGTGTCAAAACAACAAGTGTCAAAACAACAAGTGTCAAAACAAAAAGTGTCAAAACAACAAGTGTCAAAACAACAAGTGTCAAAACAACAAGTGTCAAAACAAAAAGTGTCAAAACAACAAGTGTCAAAACAACAAGTGTCAAAACAACAAGTGTCAAAACAACAAGTGTCAAAACAACAAGTGTCAAAACAAAAAGTGTCAAAACAACAAGTGTCAAAACAACAAGTGTCAAAACAACAAGTGTCAAAACAAAAAGTGTCAAAACAACAAGTGTCAAAACAACAAGTGTCAAAACAAAAAGTGTCAAAACAACAAGTGTCAAAACAACAAGTGTCAAAACAACAAGTGTCAAAACAACACGTGTCAAATCAACAAGTGTCAAAACAAAAAGTGTCAAAACAACAAGTGTCAAAACAACAAGTGTCAAGCTTATTCAGACACTCCCACTCTCCCTTCTCACCTCTACTTATTGACGTAATTTATGAACAGCCCCCAACAACAAAGTGATTTGCCGTTACAAGATAAATTAAATTCCTAATTCTTCTTTACCAAAGTCATATCTACATTCCCATGTGCGTCTATATGTAATATTTGAAGTAAAGTAAGTAGAATCTCAGAGGTGTTGACGGATCCTTCAATATTGATTTTCTTGTGAGAGTCTAGTGAAAAATTCACATGACTAAATCCTGACATGATTATCAAGCATTTACATGGTCATTGATTCAGGAGTTGCAGTATTAAACCTTCATTCATTGCATTGAAAAACCTCCACATGCTGTCAGGGGTCACATAGGGCTAGTAGTTTATTTCGTCATACTGTAATGTGCAAGTTTGTCAATCTCATCAAAGAAATCAATGACCGCCATCTTGGCTTCCACTATAGTGACCTCAATGTTTTTCATGCTCGACCTAGTCTCATTTTTTTCATGTTACTTCTCATTTGATGGCTTGTTTATTGAGTTTTCCATTGTTTCCTTTCATTATGTCACCGAAATATGCCCAATTGTTTTCTGATTATTATTTGTCTACCCTTTGAATTTAAGCAAAATTCACATTTTGCCAATCTATAGTTTAAAAATAATACATTTTTGCAACGTATGTCTAATAGTAATTAATTGAAAACATGTGACAACGGTGAAATATACATTTTAATGGTCTTAGTTCCTGATACAACCACAGCCGATTCACGTCTACTGTTAAAAGTGCATGCCTTGCACAGAGTTAGATTTTAATTTCTCAAATCCAATCCACTCCAACGCTTGTTTACTGCTCTATTCCTGAGTCTGTCCATTCCAATAACTTTCCGCTGCTCTAATCCCACGACTCTCCATCCACCCCAATGACTGTCTACTGCTATAATCATGCGGTTCTCCATTCAAAAGACTGTCTACTTCCCTATTCCCATGACTCTTCATTTCAACGACTGTTTAATGCTTATAATTTTGCGACTCTCCATTCCAACAACTGTCTACTGCTCAATGTTGAGACTTCATTCCAACAACTGTCTACTGCTCAATGTTGAGACTTCATTCCAATCAACTGCTCTAATACCAAGACTCTTTATTTCAATAAATGTCTAATTCTCTAATGGCAAGGCTCTTTATTTCAATACCTGTCTAATGCTCTAATGTCAAGATTCTTCATTCCAACCATTGTCTACTGCACTGTGGTCAAGACTCTTCGTTCCAATAACTGTGTACTGCTCTAATACAGTATATCATGGTCATATTTCTAACTGCATATTGAAGAGGACCAGTAAAATAAGATATTATCATATCTCTGTTTCAATCTCTCTTCTCTGAGGCTTGCCCACCTCGACGATAGCATTAGAACACTTCTTTTATATCAAGCTACTAAATATCTGTATAGTAGACAAAAATGTATGTTGTACTGTAGTAATCTCTAGTACTTAAATTTCTACAGTTCCTTTCAGCCATCATCACAAGGGCGTTCTCCATGTCAACATCCCCATGGCAATGGGAAGAGATAAGTTTTCATCTATCAAGAATCCGTCATAGTTTAACCGTTTATATATACAGTATTCATCTGTGCGTGTATATGTGTCTGCGCGCGTATGAGTGTATGCGCGTGCGTGAGTTCTGAAATAAAAAGCAGGGCATAGAATAAAATGAGACACAACATGCTACGTGTTTGCTCTCCAAGAGCACACAACACAAAATACTTGAAACTTTACTCAGTAACTTCTTCTTCTGCTTCTTCTTCAGCGTTCATTCTCAAACTCCTGCTGGATCTCCCTTGTAGCAGGACCATGGTCCTACTAGATCTCCAGCAGGATGTAGTCCAGAGAATGGAAATACGCTGTGTCGTCGTTTTATTTGCGCCAATGGCCCAACACATCCGTCTTCGGCTGAGACAGTAACTGATCAGCCAGCTCGAAGTGTTATGTTGCAGTGTTGCATGGGAGGATCAGAACTGGAGAAGTAACGGAGTCCATTCTGCTAGTAATGTATGCAATACCGTAGATACGTGAGGCACAAAAGCAGCTTGAGCTCCTTATACAAAAATAATATTACATTTAGCACTAAGAAACAAGTAAATAGTGTGATAACCCAAGTACCGTCAGGGGCTACTGTCCAGTGTTTAAGCAACAAAATCATATTCAGGGACGACAGGGTCTGTTGTACAGGGCTTAAGTGCCAAAAGTAATATCCGGGGAGTGACATCCAAAACGAAGTTAGTTTATGTAAAGGGAAGTTAGTTTATGTAAAGGGAAGTTAGTTTATGTAAAGGGAAGTTAGTTTATGTAAAGGGAAGTTAGTTTATGTAAAGGGAAGTAGAGTTTTCCCAACGTCTTAAAATTCTTATCTATTGGTTGTAGTAAACACAATTTTCGTTACAATAAAAGTGCACGAATAATAGTCGTTAGTGATTAAAAAAAGACCACCATAACAAAGTGAAAAACTTCTAATAGGAACTCTTTCGCTACTCTCCCAGCAAAATCTTATCATTGACCCTTGGTGTATTTGTTTTAAAGTTATGTTAATCTAAGAGTTCATCATATCATCATGAGGTATGTAAGTCTGAACATCAGCTGTTTTTCAGGTAAGATGTTGGTCATTGTTCTTTCTATACGTGGTTATTTTCCTCAACTTTGGTATCTATCTGTGCAATTCTGTCAACTGGAGTGGCCTTCCATGGACTTGAACATAGAACTTCAAGTAATATAGAAGCGTTGTGAAAACTGTTCGTGAAAGTAGATAAAGTCATTCTCTGAAATAATGAACGATGTTTGCCTCTAACTAATAAGCATGCTAAATATTTTGTGATTTTTCAATGCTGAAAATAAAACGCACGGGTCAAGAGTATGAAAAACGAACACTTTAGATTATATACAAACTAGCGTCCACTAAATCAGCATGAAGCTGATGATACCACACATATTTTTATTATCACTTCAAGACACTAACAGTCTCAAACTCTTCAAATCTATTCAAATAACATGGAGAAAACATATGGCGTCTGTTAGTCTCGTTTATGATCATTAAAAAACACAGCTTTGTAAAAATCATATAAAGCCACTAGTTTTCGCATGAGCGATCGCTCATCAAATGAAGTCATTTACACAAGATCTCGGAGCAGCCCACTTAACTGAGCCTGTCCATGCGTATCATAATCAACCCGTACCTCATACTAGCATCATATCTGTTTCATCCCCTGACATTAAACTCCAAGAATGGAGTCCGTTATCGCACTTACTGAAACCTCAAAATGTATATTTCTTAATACAGTTCTCCAGAAAGTCTTTACCAGTTCTAGCACACATCTTCTGAATTCATTTCTCAGATACAGACGAAGTGGAAAGATAGGTTAAAAAATTTAGCAGACTTGAAGTTTAGGTAGAATAAAAAGCGAACACCAGCGTTGTTCAGAATTTTCCCTCTGGACTGGAGTTTGAGCGGCGGCTCTCTTCATGCGTGTCAGTTTGGGTAAGCCAGTCATTAAATCTGTGGGTCATTGGAATAATTGGTCTTCTTTCCTCTTGAAGGGGGAAAAATCCTCGATGCCCGGGGCTTTGAATCATCCGCTAATGATGTAGCCCCGTGAAGGTGTGCAATCTGCTATGTACGTTTTTGTCACATCTTCTCGTTAGCGGTTCCTCCCTTTTATGTCATTTTTTTTTCTCGATTTTTTCCCATCGTCTTTAACACTCATTAATTAGCAGATTGTACAACTCAACATAAATACTCACTTTCACAGCCTAATCACAAACTCATTCACCCGCAAACTCATTCACCCGTGTTAGCAGGCAGTCACGACTTACGGGCATGATAACTCACCTGAACGAATGGCGCACCGTGTAACATTAACACTCACAAATAACAGCAGTATACTGCCTACATACTAACCCATCTGCATGATCAGTAAGTTATTCTATAATCTGCTTACTCACCTGGATGAGATGGAAGGTGCTTTCTAACATGCTAACCCGCATGAGAAGTAATGTGCTCTCTTATGATGATGATGATGTTCCTCCTTCGCAAGCAAAGATGAGCAATGCATGAAAAACAATAAATGCGATTTTAAAAAAAATTAAAAGTGGTAATTATCTAATTTGGTTTGTGAGTTCGTAGATGCCCGATGAGTCTGATTCGTGCACGGAAAGTTCTATTGCAGTGCATGCAGGAGTGCTGATGGTTCGGGGTAGGAGAATTTTCGGATTTGTCCTTCCGCTTCTTGCGCTTGTGGATTGCCCGCAGTGTTCTATCTTTTTCAAATTTCGTGATGCCAGCAGTGATCTTACTGTGCCAGGCTGATCGATCAAGTGATGTAGTCTCCCAGGAGCTAGGATCGATGCTGCAGTGCTTGAGAGAGCTTTTTATGAGATCCTGGAAGAGCTTTTTCCGCCCTCCACTTAAATGTTTACCTTCGCACAGCTCCGCATAGAATACTCTCTTTGGAAGGCGCTAGTCTGGCATACGGACGATGAGGCCAGTACAGCGGAATTTGAATGTGCTCTCTAACATACATGAAAAGAAGTAAAGTACTCTCTCACATACACACTTGCATGGGAACGTGTACACTAACATTTTCATTTGGATGAGAGTCAATCATGTACGCCTTTAGAACATTTTCCCCTTACGTTATTCGACTACCGAACTGTTGTACTATCTAAAACACATACCTGCATGAGAAGTAAGGTATTATAAGATGCACACCTGCATAAGGTGTATAGTACTATCACACTGTTATCTAAAATACACATCCGCATAATACGTAAGGTACGCACTAAATACACACCTGTATGAGAAGCAAGGTTCTCTCTTACATGAGAATTTGGGTACTTTCTGACATACCTTCATGAGAAGTAAGGAACTATCTGACATACCTTCATGAGAAGTAAGGAACTATCTGACATACCTGCATGAGAAGTAAGGAACTATCTGACATACCTGCATGAGAAGTAAGGAACTATCTGACATACCTTCATGAGAAGTAAGGAACTATCTGACATACCTTCATGAGAAGTAAGGAACTATCTGACATACCTTCATGAGAAGTAAGGAACTATCTGACATACCTTCATGAGAAGTAAGGAACTATCTGACATACCTTCATGAGAAGTAAGGAACTATCTGACATACCTGCATGAAAAGTAAGGAACTATCTGACATACCTGCATGAAAAGTAAGGAACTATCTGACATACCTGCATGAAAAGTAAGGAACTATCTGACATACCTGCATGAGAAGTAAGGAACTATCTGACATACCTGCATGAGAAGTAAGGAACTATCTGACATACCTGCATGAAAAGTAAGGAACTATCTGACATACCTGCATGAAAAGTAAGGAACTATCTGACATACCTGCATGAAAAGTAAGGAACTATCTGACATACCTGCATGAGAAGTAAGGAACTATCTGACAAACCTGCATGAGAAGTAAGGAACTATCTGACATACCTGTATGAGAAGTAAGGAACTATCTGACATACCTGTATGAGAAGCAAGGTTCTCTCTTACATGAGAAGTAAGGTACTATCTGACATACCTGTATGAGAAGCAAGGTTCTCTCTTACATATGAAGTAAGGTACTATCTGACATACCTGTATGAGAAGCAAGGTTCTCTCTTACATATGAAGTAAGGTACTATCTGACATACCTGTATGAGAAGCATGGTTCTCTCTTACATATGAAGTAAGGTACTATCTGACATACCTGTATGAGAAGCAAGGTTCTCTCTTACATATGAAGTAAGGTACTATCTGACATACCTGTATGAGAAGCAAGGTTCTCTCTTACATATGAAGTAAGGTACTATCTGACATACCTGTATGAGAAGCAAGGTTCTCTCTTACATATGAAGTAAGGTACTATCTGACATACCTGTATGAGAAGCAAGGTTCTTTCTTACATATGAAGTAAGGTACTATCTGACATACCTGTATGAGAAGCAAGGTTCTCTCTTACATATGAAGTAAGGTACTATCTGACATACCTGTATGAGAAGCAAGGTTCTCTCTTACATATGAAGTAAGGTACTATCTGACATACCTGCATGAGAAGTTAGGTACTATCTGACATACCTGCATGAGAAGTTAGGTACTATCTGACATACATGTATGAGAAGTAAGGAACTATCTGACATACCTGCATGAGAAGTTAGGTACTATCTGACATACCTGCATGAGAGGTTAGGTACTATCTGACATACCTGCATGAGAAGTTAGGTACTATCTGACATACCTGTATGAGAAGTAAGGAACTATCTGACATACCTGCATGAGAAGTTAGGTACTATCTGACATACCTGCATGAGAAGTAAGGTACTATCTGACATACCTGTATGAGAAGTAAGGAACTATCTGACATACCTGCATGAGAAGTAAGGTACTATCTGACATACCTGTATGAGAAGTAAGGTACTATCTGACATACCTGCATGAGAAGTAAGGAACTATCTGACATACCTGCATGAGAGGTAAGGAACTATCTGACATACCTGCATGAGAAGTAAGGAACTATCAGACATACCTGCATGAGAAGTAAGGAACTATCTGACATACCTGCATGAGAAGTAAGGAACTATCTGACATACCTACATGAGAAGTAAGGTACTATCTGACATACCTGTATGAGAAGCAAGGTTCTCTCTTACATGAGAAGTAAGGTACTATCTGACATACCTGCATGAGAAGTAAGGTTCTCTCTTACATGAGAAGCAAGGTACTATCTGACATACCTGTATGAGAAGCAAGGTTCTCTCTTACATGAGAAGTAAGGTACTATCTGACATACCTGTATGAGAAGCAAGGTTCTCTCTTACATATGAAGTAAGGTACTATCTGACATACCTGCATGAGAAGTTAGGTACTATCTGACATACCTGCATGAGAAGTAACGTACTATCTGACATACCTGCATGAGACGTAAGGTACTATCTGACATACCTGCATGAGACGTAAGGTACTATCTGACATACCTGCATGAGAAGTAAGGTACTATCTGACATACCTGCATGAGAAGTAAGGAACTATCTGACATACCTGCATGAAAAGTAAGGTACTATCTGACATACCTGCATGAGAAGTAAGGTACTATCTGACATACCTGCATGAAAAGTAAGGTACTATCTGACATACCTGCATGAGAAGTAAGGTACTATCTGACATACCTGCATGAGAAGAAAGGTACTATCTGACATACCTGCATGAGAAGTAAGGTACTATCTTACATACATGCATGAGAAGTAAGGAACTATCTGACATACCTCCATGAGAATTAATGTACTATCTGACATACCTCCATGAGAATTAATGTACTATCTGATACTCTCTGCCATTTATCTATCTATAAACCTATAACTCGTCAGGGTCGTAGGGGTACCACATTGAATGCTTCAGCACAGAGTTCTCCAGCAATTTCTATCTTCAACGATGCAGTTGAGTGAGAAAAATATCATCATGTCCATTCCGTGATGTTGTCTGTCCATGTCCTTATTTGACCTTCTTGCTTCTTCACCTTCGACAGCTCCTTTAAGTATCGTTTATGACAAGGAATTATGTCTGCATATATGTCCAAATCATGCTAGTCTTCGTTGTTTCACTATTGAAAGCAATAGTTTTTGTAAACCTGTATACATCTCTATTTTAGTTCTTACGTACACATTTGTCTTATGCTCTCCATAGATTCGTATAATTCGTCAGTAACATGTATTCGGAAGCTTATAATCGTTTCTCCATGTCCGCAGTGAGTGTCCAACTCTCACAACCATACAGAACAACAGAAAGTACTAGTAAAAGCACTAATCAAACACAATACAGTTTGATTTTCACTCTAGCACAGATGTTGCTGATGTTGATGTGTCACTCTAACAAATGATTAAGAGCATCTTTATACCAACACTATGATACCAATGCCAGACTTGGCAACTGGCATCTACACATAAGATGAAGATCGAAACTTGCGAAATGAAATATCTAATGAAGGCTATTGAAGTCACCAGACTCGACAAAATGTGCAGTGAGAACATCAGAAAGATAATAGGTATCACAATGCATTGAATATATAGAGAAACAGCAGATAAAATAATTTGGGCATCTTATGAGGATGAACGATCAACTTCCCATAAGAGCTTATATCACGATGGAATCAGGATACGGAGGCAAGGGCAGACCTAGGAAAAGGTGTATAGGCAACATCAAGTCTATCCTGGATAAACATGACTACACCTCAACCAGATCACCACACCTGGTTTGGAACGCAGACTACAACTCGTTCACAAACCCCTACGATCAACGGCAAGTGTGGAAGCTACGATAACACCAATTGAGGATAGACAAAAGACTGATGTTGCTTTTCTAAATAAACGTTATCTTTGACACAGATGCTAGAGCCATCTCCAGCCTTATTTTAACTCTGCTTTGCATTTTCCATCGCTGCATATGTTCGTAGATCCGAGGTATTTGAAAGTAGTCAACTCCTCAAGCTTATTCATCATGATGTTGGTCTGTTCTTTTGTGTCTCTGCTGTTAACTAAGATCTTACCCTTTACTGTGTTGATATCCATTCCGTAATTGCTGGTAACTTTTTCCAACTTTGTTGTTAACTCTTGTAATTCTTGTTCTGATTCAGCTATTGTCCATTGTCTTTCCCTGTGTGTAAGCTGGTTGAGAGCTTCCACACTTGCCGTTAATCGTAGTGGTGGGAGCTGTAAGTTTCTGTCCAAGGCCTGATCCATGCTGCGTTCGTGTTTGTAGAGGGTTGTCGTGATATTATCTATCTATCTTTCTTGGTCTTCCCAGTTATAAGGTCAATATTATCAGCGAAATGCAAGTTGCAAATAGGACTACCTTCGATCGATATAGACGTATTTTAATCATGTAGTGTTTCCTGTATGATGTACTCTAGGTATATTTGGAAAAGTACCGAAAAAATTATGCATCCTTGCCGAACTAACTCCCACATTTGTTTTAAAGAACACTCCAATAGTAGTGTTTGATACAACAGCACTACTTACATTTTTTGTAAAGTGATTCAACAATGTCTATGAGTCTGGAGTGAAAATTAAATTGTCTCTGTATGTACAACAGACCATCATGCCACACACGGTCAAAAGTCTTTGTAAAATCAATAAAATTGTTGTATAGATCCAGTGCCGGATTTAGACTTGATAAGACCCTAAGCTATTTGAGATATGGAGCCCTTTATAAGTCCAGATATTATATGTCAGTGCCAAATATAATCGCATCGGTAGACACCATCACATGGGGAGGCAGGGGTGACACCAAAATGCAAAATATTACTATGATTCTATGTCACTCTATAAAATTAATCCTATCTGCCCTGCGACAGGAATATGTTATTGAAATATAAATATATCTCAGTTCTGTTAGTTATAAACACAAAAACGTGTTATAATTTTGCGTGTATAATAACTTCTCCAAGATAACATTAGCCTAATAAAAGAAACGAATAAACCTAATGATCAGATTTGTTCGTTTCTGTGTACAAACTTGTGATAAGTTGCATTGAAATAACTGTCAAATTTAAAATATTCGCAATAATTCACAGATTAGTTCACGAAAAACGAACTTTATAAATAAACGGATTGGGTGCAGTTTCGCACAGTTAGCTAGTTGACGTCTAACCTACAATACTGTTTGTTTTGCTTTGCTTGTGTAAAGTAAATGTGATTATTACCTAAAGCGGTATAGTTGTGACAAGGCGTCGCCTCTTTTTTTTCCTTTAGTGTCAGGGTACTGCCATGGTACTTTTTTTATAGCTACCTTTTTAAAAAACAAATTGAATTTGACTGCTCCGGTAAATTTGTGTGAAGACACCTTCTCTTAGAAGACGAAGCGTACTGTCACTTTTTGTTAGGACTACACCCCTGATTATCTAAATATAATTGTCTTTCGCCTCTGCCATTGTCCACAAATAATACTTTACCATGTATAATTTGTTTTTAACTCTCAATAATTATTTTTTTAAATTTGTATAATACGACAAATACATGCACGCGCGTATAAATGTCACATCTAACAAACTTGTTAAAGGTTTTGAGTTTCGTTTTTGAATAAAAACTATAGAGAAAAGTTATATTATAACTCGTGACTTCAGAGCCGGTAAATTCTAATTTTTAAGACAACAATTTTAAGAAAAATCCCAAAAGGTATCCCAATTACAATTTCATATTAGTAAGTAAGTTTCCTGTTAGTAATTACCAAATAGAGAGAGAACATAGAGAGAGAACAGATCAAGTGGTTTGGCCACATTATGAGAATGCATCATGAAAAGTTGCCCGTACAAGGACATCACCAAATGACATCAGGGTACAAAGCCAAAGGAAGACCACTGAAAAGATGGATAAAAAACGTCAGGGACATCCTGTACAGACACGGTCATAGCACAGCCGAGGCCACACATCTGGCTTTAGACCGCAATCTCGAGCTCCAATCACCCCTACGCTTAACGGCAAGAGTGGATCATAAACCACCTGGGGAAAGACAATTACCAAATAGCTAATGCAGGTTGTTCAATAATGACTAACATTGATTAATATTGTGATTCTGTCATTTTCCTGTGTAAAAATATTTTCAAGTATGATATTTGTAAGAGGATGACACCATGAAATGAGGGGGTGACTCCATGTTTTACCGCACTGGATGACACCAACCCTATTGACGCCTCTGCTTTATTTTGTTCAGTAGTATTGTAAGCATCACTTTACTAGGGTGCTATTTGTATAAGGTTTGTATAAGGCTAATGTTTCTGTAATTATTACATACTTTCGAATTTCCTTTCTTCGGAATTGGTATTATTAGTGATTGTGTCCATTCAACTGGCCATTGTTTTATGCTCCACATATTCTGGCAGATTTTAGTCATAGTGTTTACCACATTAATTCCCCTGTATTCAAAAGTTCTACTGACATGTCTACACCAGGTGACTTCCTTTCAATGTTCGTATAGCCTCTTTTATTTTTTTATTTTATTTTTCTGCATTTCCTATTTCCCAGATGCTTAGTTCAGAATTCTCTAATATCGTGTAATCAGGATTGCACTTTCAGTTATACAGCTCTTTGCAATACTCTGTCCATCTTTGGACTATATTTGTTGTTTCATTGAGTATCTTTCCGTGTTTGTCTTCTATCGTAGATTTCTTTAGTCTTTTTAACTGTGTTATCCTTCTTAGAGTGTCATATGTTACCTGTTTCCGTGTATAAATCCTGCATTAATGGTTTCATATTGTCAGGGCCGGCCCTAACAATTGCGGGGCCCAATGCGAAACGGATTGCGTGGGGCCCAGTCTGGGTAGGGAAGAGGATAATAAAATAAATTATAATATGAATTATGGGCCTATGAAGTGCGGGGTCCACTGCGGCCGCATAGGTTGCAATGGCCTAAGACCGGCCCTGCACATTGTTACTCTTGCCACGCTTCTTGTGCTTGTTTTATTTTCCGACTGATATTTTTATTTATTTTTTCTGCAATTTCAAGAGTCTCTTTCTTATTTTTTTCCTCTCTTTTTGCTATCCTTGCACAATTTCAGAATGTCATCTGTTACCCAAGGTTTGTGTGTTATTCCTCTTGTCCTTAATGTTTCTCCTACTGACTCTAAGAAAGCTTTTTTTATGGGCTTCCGTGAGAGAGTTAACATCTTCATTTACAAGGTTTAGAGCTGAAAATTTTCCTCCAACTTTTGCCTCAAATATCTCTGCTATTTCTGGATCTTTCATGTTTTTTTCTAGATTAAATCTTAACCGCGTGCATTTGTTTTTATTATGGCTCTTTTTAAATTAAAATTTTGATCGTCAATAGCAGCATATCATGTTCGTTACCGCTGCCTGCTCCTCGAGAAGTTCTTTTTGTGCTTTGTTTATGTGGAACTTGAATTTTTTCGGTGTATGAATGAAATCAATTTGATTGTTTGTTTACGTTTGGAGCATGCCACGTTGTTCTTCTGGAAAGCTTCTGTGGAAATAGTGTATTTGCAAGTGTGAGGTTAAATATGTTACCAAAATCCAGTAGTCTTAGTCCTAGTACATCTGTATCCTCTCTTTCAAATGTCCATGCTTTGCCAGCCCATTATTCATAAGCGTCAGTTTTCGCTGTCGGACATACATACACCAGAAGTAAGGCACTCTATGACACACTCAGCTGCATGAAAAGTAAGGCACTCTCTGACACACTCAGCATGATGAGAATTAAGGCACTCATAAGTAATGTGCTCCCTTACATACTAGCATGAGGAGTAAAGTACTATCTGACATAATCAGTCGAATGAGAAGGAAGATATAACTAATAAACTCAGCTTCATGAGAAGAAAAATTCTCTCTAACCTACCTGCATAAGAAGAAAGGTACTTTCTAACATGTCTCTATGAGAAGTAATGTACTCTTTAATATACCTGCCTGATGAGACACTCTCTAGCATACCTGCATGAGAAGTCAGAAATTCTCTAGCATAACTGCACGAGAAGACAGATACTCTCTAGCATACCTGCATGAGAAGTCAGACACTCTCTAGCATACCTGCATGAGAAGTCAGACACTCTCTAGCATACCTGCATGAAAAGTCAGACACTCTCTAGCATACCTGCATGAGAAGTCAGACACTCTCTAGCATACCTGCATGAGAAGTCAGACACTCTCTAGCATAACTGCATGAGAAGTCAGACACTCTCTAGCATACCTGCATGAGAAGTCAGACACTCTCTAGCATACCTGCATGAGAAGTCAGACACTCTCTAGCATAACTGCACGAGAAGACAGATACTCTCTAGCATACCTGCATGAGAAGTCAGACACTCTCTAGCATACCTGCATGAAAAGTCAGACACTCTCTAGCATACCTGCATGAGAAGTCAGACACTCTCTAGCATACCTGCATGAGAAGTCAGACACTCTCTAGCATAACTGCATGAGAAGTCAGACACTCTCTAGCATAACTGCACGAGAAGACAGATACTCTCTAACATACCTGCATGAGAAGAAAGGTACACCGTAACATACCTGTATGAGAAGTAAGTTATACCGTAAAATACCTACATCAGAAGAAATGTACTCTCTAACATGTCTGTATGAGAAGTAATGTACTCTCTAATATACCTGCCTGATAAGACACTCTCTGGCATGCCTGCATGAGAAGACAGATACTCTCTAGCATACTTGCATGAGAAGAAAGGTACACTGTAACATACCTACATCAGAAGAAAGGTACTTTCTAACATACCTCCATGAGAAGGAATGTACTATTTAACATACCTACATCAGAAGAAAGGTACTCTCTAACATACCTCCATGAGAAGAAAGGTAATCTTTAACATACCTGCATGAGAAGAAAGGCACACTGTAACATACCTGCATCAGAAGAAAGGTACACCGTAACATACCTGCATGAGAAGTAATATACTCACTAACATACGTGCATAAGAATTCATGTACTCTGTAATAAAACCTGCATGAGATGAAATGTACCCTCTAGAATATCCGCATGAGATGTAATGTACTCACTTCTACACGTGATAACTGAACCACCTTCAATTATACCTATTGTACAAAATTCAGCTTCATGTATTATCACTTATCCACTTCAGTACACTCGTCTCCATAAACAACGTTTCCTCACACAACCGTACACAAGCAGCCGATAACTCTACTTTCCTGTCATTGTTACTGTACGGAGACACCTTCAGCCTCAAACTTATTTATCTTTACTTTAGATAAATACTCACAAACAGACCCCCTTATCTGTCAATACGTGAATTACTACATCGTAAATATTTTGACAGCTCAGGACGCCAGAACCATAATTATTTCTCTATTGAGTCCTAACTGGTGTACATTTATTTTGAATGTAGCAGAATGGATGTGAAAATTGGTTGTTGGGAATGTTTGGTTTTAGGTTCCTCCCTTTCTGATGTCTTCTTCTTCGTCTGCGTTCGTTCTCAAACTCCTGCAGGTTACATGATGTAGTCCGGAGACCGGAATGCGCTGTGTCATGGTTTACAGCATTGATGCGATATCTGCGCCTTTCGGCCTCACACATCCGTCTTCAGCATGGCTTTGGGTCACTGACCCTATATGGGATGGGGCAGCCAACTCCATCTCATAACCTCATTAGTCGCCTTTTACGACATGCGTGGAAGGTAAACAGTGTTGCTATTCTTTGCTCCCCTTTTGGGCCCCAGCAACACATGGGTGGTTTCTGGTGTTATAATCATTTTATTGGTAGACTCACCTCTTGTTTTAAAATGCATGGCGATGTTGAATTTGTTGGGAGACTGAATTAATGGCACTTATGTCGATACTTAATAATGCAACACTAAAAGTACTCTTTTTTAAAATTTACTGGTAATACGTTACGAGCCGCGGTAGTTACTACACGTATGATTTATACTCAAGATGTCGCGGGTTCGGATCCGTCTTGACACGTCTTGTTTATAAAATTATTTTTTTAGGAGATCATACGAGATTATCACATGAAACTACGGAGTTATGTGCTATGAGTGGTGCTCTCGACAGGTGACGTGCAGCTTCGTTGAGATAGACGGAGTAAATATGAGGTAACTCGAGTACAATGATTTCAATCATCTACCCACCAGTAGATCCGGACTTCGAGGTAGCTCGTTACTTGCGGTTTGAAGTAAAAATTACTCCTTAGTTTACTCAGTCATAAGGAAGTCGAGTATCAGGGTTCATGCTCTATGACGGTCGAGAAATATCGCCATTGCTACTGAGAAAGTGCGGTAGGTGATGTCAGTCACTCGATTTCTGGTCATTCACTAAACTCGATTTCTGGTCAGTCACTAAACTCGATTTCTGGTCAGTCACTAAACTCGATGTCTGGTCAGTCACTAAACTCGATTTCTGGTCAGTCACTAAACTCGATTTCTGGTCAATCACTAAACTCTATTTCTGGTCAGTCACTAAACTCGATTTCACGTCAGTCACTAAACTCGATGTCTGGTCAGTCACTAAACTCGATTTCTGGTCAGTCACTAAACTCGATTTCTGGTCAATCACTAAACTCTATTTCTGGTCAGTCGCTTTTCTGGTCAGTCACTAAACTCGATTTCTGGCCCATCACTAAACTCGATTTCTGCTCAATCACACACTAGGCAGTTTATCACTGAAAAATCGAATGCTATTAGAGCTGGTTCATAACTGTACTCAGCTTTCATAATAAATTATTAAAGCGAGTTTATATTACTCTAGACAGAAAAATAAATGTTTTAACTCTCCCAACAGTTGTCGATAATTGTGCTTGCTAATAATTTCTATTACACGTTAAACCACAGCGAACTATTCTGAAAGACGAGACAACTAACGTAAACATTCGTTCATCGGAGTCTGAGTCCCTTATTAGACCCATGAACAACAACACATCACCATGTTACGCGTCACTACGAGATGCTACATCGCTCTTTTCCTTGACTGACGAATGTTTAGCCTCTCGAAGTGACACGTAATAAGATAGTGTCTTTCTGTTGATAGGTCCAAAATAGATTTTAAAATAGCCTCCAGTGAGCGGATGTTTAAGTTTAGTTGTATCAATTTTTCTATAGTTCGTCATGATAAAACAGGCATAATTAGTTGTGAGTGAAGATTATCAGCGCATACAGGAAAAGTCAATAGCTGCCTCGATCCCCGTTTCAGTAAATCACCTATAGTGGCTCTCACCGTTTCAGTTCGTTAATAATTTATAAATATTTTCACATATCTATTTTGTTTATCTTTCCAGGCCGTATTTGTCATTTCTTGTGACCATGATTGAAAATTCTGAAAACTTTCTAACGGACATAATTCTCCATGCAGTGCATGGAACATTTTAGCACGATCTGTTGATGTACTTTTCGATATAGTGGTCACTCACGCTCGCCACTGCTTCCTAAACGAAAACTGATATAAGTTTTCTGGTTTTAGATTGCACTAACAATTCACCCATTACACACGCGATGGATAAGTACTACTTCAACCTTGAGGTGGATGCCCATGAAGTCACTTAGTATTGACAAACAACAATATCATTGCAACACCAGCCATATAAAAAAAACCCAGTATTTCAGTTTCCATTTTCGTTGTAAAGTAGTTGTGATAACAGCACTACTAGATTCTGTAACAGATTTGCTATCAAATTATACAGGCACAATTTGAGCACGACGTGTATGGCTAATGTTTGACCAATTAGTATAGATGTCATATTCTCAAAGAATACCCCCATTCCAAACAATAATTTCGTTCGATCTACGCTCATCACCCCATGACAAAACATTCAGAACCCTCTATATCGGGACTTAATAGGAAGACCAACCCTTGGAAGGTATATAACATTATTGTCATTTGGCTCATTATCCAACAAATTTATGTTTGAAAGTTGCCAGTCCACGCCTTATAACCTTTTACCAATACTATTTGACATGATCAAAACACGGTTTATTCCGGCCTTGAGCATTAAACAACACTGAATATGAAATATATAAACAGTTGTGATAAAGGTTTGTAATATTCAGTTGTAATGTGTAGGGTTTGTAGTGAATATGTTTTTTGTATGAGATTATAATATTTCATACTCTATAACGAAATTTATCTCCAAATTGATTTTTCAAGATATTCAACACTAGCGACTGAAGATACCCTGACACTGGACATGAGGGGGGTATATCAAAACAGGGCAAATATCAAGATAACGAAAATAGGTAATATATGACCAATATTTATAAAGAAAACATACTGATTTGAGCTGTGTCGCGTTGGACGTCTTTGGCTGTGTCTCGATGCAAGTATATCTTGTTAGAAATATTGGTAACACATATGCCATATATTCAAATTTTCGTTTTATCTTAATATATGCCCTGTGTTACCCCAGCCCACGCATTTCCAGTGTCGGGCTGTCACTTGTAGTTTATCTCTTGATAGAGTATGAAGTCTTGATTTCATACAAAACACATATTCATCAAAAATGAAAGACATATCCCATTTATTTCAACAGTTTACATATTTCATATTCAATGTTGTTATGTTAAAAAAAATAGCATAGTCAAATGTCTGTTTGCGATGGTAATTCATATTCTATGAGAATAAAAGTCTTTTAGTATTTTAATTCTCAGCGTTTTGCCAACCAACACTGGTCAACGTGCACAATGGTATGCCTCTTCTTCCAATGTGACGGGTACAATAGTATAACTGATGACTGTTAATAGCAACTTGACCGTCATCTTAACATTTCAATGAAGGTATTCAGGAGAACTGAAGGCTTGGGCATCCATTTGTCAGAAGACTTCCTTGAAAATCAACTTTACAATGTAATTTTAGGACAGGGAGCAATTTCTCATGTTTAGAAAATGTTAGTTAAACTGTTAGAACAATCAATCTTATCTGTCTAGAACTTCTAAGTTGGAGTTGATTGTGTATCTGTGCTCTTATTGTTACGGTGACCTGCTGTCATTAAAGTAGGAGCGTTATAGAAACAGACGAGAAGCCATCTGTTAATGTGTTACAGAAGCAGCATACGAGTGGTGCCGTGACCCTAAAGTGGAGTAAAGAATAGCACCACTTTGATATGTTGTGCATTTAGTAAATATGACTAAGGGGGTTTGGGAGTGGTATTGGATGCCTCATTATATGGAAAATCGAATTTATCCACAAGTAATGCTGAAGTCAGATGTGTAAGGCCGAAATGCACATATATTCGATTCAAGCTGTAAACCATGACGATAAACATTCTATTTTCCCGACTATATCTTGCTAAACAGCATGGGACAATGAAGACGAGGTAGAAGACAACAATACTATTGAATGTATTTAGTACCAATATAAAATACTACCAAATAAACTACTACACATATTTAGGTTTCTGTCTCTCAGTACATAGAAAAATAGTATTAAGTTAACTCTGGCACATATTAAAAGTCTCTCTCTCTTTCTCTCTCTCTATAGAATATATATATATATATATATATATATATATATATATATATATATATATATATCTTTCAATGTAAAGGATCTTTCAATAGTCCATGTAAAGGAAATATATTATTATATCAACTCAAATGTATGTTCTTTTTCTTCTTCGGCGTTCATTCTCAAACTCCCGCTGGATCTTCATTGTAGCAGGACCACGGTCCTACTAGATTTCCAGCAGGATGTAGTACAGAGGATGGACATGCGTTTTGTCGCCGTTTTACTTGCGCCAGTGGCCCGACACATTCGTTTTCGGCGGAATATACATATACATAACATAATATATCATATGCAAAGTCCAAACCTAGGAAAACTTCTGGGTTGGAGAGCAGACTGGGGCGCAAAGGGAACGCAGTGCTCTCGGCGGACCCAGGGTTAGCAGATAACCAAGATACCAAATGTACCTCCTTGCGGTGCACCCTGGAAACAGAAATACAGTGGATCGTGCTATTCTGGCTAAATCACTTGGGGATCGTATCCGAGAATGTGAAGGTAGCAGATGGAAAGAGAATTGACTGCATAAGAGACAGACAATATCACCGACACCACCAGCATCACCACATGCAGCGGCACTGTCGACATACAGTGTTGTCATTCCAGTCCGAACATTGGAGGTGCGGCCAATGTAAAAGGCACGTAAAGGTAGATGCATGGCGAAAGACAAATAGATTTCATAATGAGTACACTGATACAATGAAAGGGCAGAACAGCGCCAGAGGGCAGCGCCAACTGCAAATAGAAAGTGAAAAGTTCCTAGGAAAGGGGAACTACAAGCTCTGTTAGCTCGAGACGAGCTTCTAGTTACCTGTGCTCCTTACAGGCAGAGACCCAGACTCAATCATGGGCGTTCGGAAAAGCAGGAAGACTTGACCTAACTCTAATGTCGAGCCTTCCTATACCGGAAACATGCCCGCGAAGAGAAAGGATTCCGTACCCTATGGGCTCAGGCACAAAAGGGACAAAGATTTTAGCCCTGGCCAAATCTACTGCCAAGTTTTCCTGTACCGGAAATATATTTGCAGAGAGAAAGCGTTCAGTATCCGATGGGCTCAGGCGCTATTGGGACAAGGTCTATCAGCTCGAAAACGCCTTGCTCTCAAACGCGTGGTGTGAGACTCGAACTTGGGCGAGGGGTTCACGATGTCTGTGAATGACGCCACGGGTAGGAAGGCAAACGAGCCAGGGTCCAACTCTTCTCACGAGTTCTTCCTCATACGGAACCAGACTCGCGGATGAGAAATGGTTCAGTACCCGATGGGCACATGCACAGTTCGTCCAATTGCACGAGATGAGTTCATAGATGGTGGAACACCTCGTGCGAGATAGACGTGAACGACTATCGTCTAGGCGAAGAGTCACTACACACCACCGTGCCCTGCGACAGATAGACAGGCTGTCACGGACTAGTGAAGCCTACCCGAATTAAAGGCTTGACGAAAACAGATGTGCTGGACCTCGGATGTCCTGATCACAAGTGGCCAACCGAGATTCAAATAACACAGTTCTACTGTGGAACTTGCAGCACAACGTACTTCACGCTCCCCGGCAGAAATCACACGATATATTCGTTGTGGTTATATGAGAGCGAACGCAGAAGAAGAAAAAGAGCACAGTAAGTCCTGTCATTTCAAGCAAATAATCGCAGTGATACAGAAGTATATAAATGCTGCATAACAAATCAGATGTAATTCAACAATAATATCCTTTACAGGATAAGTATTGACAGTTGGTATAATCAGCTTTCATTACTTTTTTTTATGAACTATAGATATATATTACTGAATTGTCCCATTCACACATACACACACCATCATATACATACAAACACATACACACCCATATATACATGCACATACATACACCCATATATATATATGCACACACACACACACACATATATATATATATATATATATATATATATATATGCACAAACATACGCACATCCATATATACATGCACACGCCCATATATAAGTGCACATACATACGCAGATTCATATATACATGCACACACACATATATATACATACACACAGTGCACACACACACACTCATATATACATGCAAAAATGCATATTTCCACTAAATAATTTTCTTCTCTCAGTCTGCCTCGTGTTTTCGTTTATCTCTATAAGAGGCACAAAGGTAACAAATATTATCGGTCAGTCCAGCCGAAACTGCACTGTGCAACAATAAACCCTATTTAGATTGGTTTCTATTCCCTATTTAGGGGTAGAGTCGTATTCAAATGACTTGGGCATGACAGCACCTTATTTTATGGATGCTTAGTAGACACGACATTTTTCTTCCTGGCGCAGTGTCGACGGTTATTTTTTATTTTTTTAAAAAACAGTTTCTATTCGTAATAGACTTTATTCTTATAGATAGAACATTTAAGTTAAAGTGACTGCAGTGTGGCTTGGGAGTCCTAAACATTTATCAGAAGCCCAAGGTTCCAATTAGTGGTAGTATATTTCAGAATCATCAAGGGACGTAGGGAAAATGCATAAACCAATAGCGATATCCCTTTTCTATGTTGTGTAGATTTCAAGTTATGTCCATTCCCCGATTTAGCCACTACATGACAATGTCGAATTAGTGCTGGAAGTTGAGCAGGTGAATCGTTGTTCTGAAAGTTCAGCAGCCAGAAAGCAATGGTAAACTACTTTAGACAAACAAAGCCACGTTTAAACAAATCAGTGCGAATAAAATAGATGGGGTTGATCGCAACTTCCAAGATAGGATGCACTTGATTACCTTGCTAATAACAGTACATTTATTTATCAAATAAAATAAGATTAACAGAAAAATCATACGACAGAAGTTGCCAGTTTGGAAATCGACAAAAGTGAGTTTAATAAGTAGGTGGCGGAGCTAGACAACTTAAAACACGGATTTAAAACTGCTAGAAATAGAATAATATCATGAATTAAAATAAATATATTGTAATGATGACACTAATCGCGCCGATTCAGGGTTTGTTTAATACTGCAGAAATATTTTTTGTGTAAGACAGACATTGGAGTTGAAATGTTTGTTATACGAAAAAATGTGCTGTGAAGCTTCTCTATTTAATATTTTTTTTAAATAAATGTGATAAACTAAATTTATAAGAATAATGCCAGTATCTGATCTATTTCTTAGAGTTCCCGCTGGATTTCTCTAAGAATAAAATAGGATCTGATCTATTTCTTAGAGATCCCGCTGGATTTCTCTTGTAGCAGGACAGTGGTCATACTAGATTTTCATCAAGGCGTAGTCAAAAGACCTAATATTCATTGTGTTGTAGTTTTATTTGCGTCAATGCCCCGGTACATCAGACTTTGTTGAATCCACAGAATAAACTACAGAAAAGATGATGTCGCGATTTTCCCAATAGCAAATCAAGTACATTTTCAAGTGTTCCCACAGAGACATGAACCAAGGTTTTGACTGTGTTCCTAATATTGAGGTGAGAACACTGGTTATCAGACGTCTATTCACCTGTACAGTGTAGTTTAATTATACATCAGATTTCACACTTAGAGTGCGCAAGTTGTTGCAAGTATTGACTCTACAATCAGTCAACACAGTAACAACTCCTATTGGTACTGACCAGCCCAAGAATCACGCCTTACGTGACAGACACAAAGCCTCAATTGCAAGACTGAAAGCGCGTAAATAGACTCACTAAATCCTTATGGGCGACAACATTTGTCTAGAATATGTCTCCAAATTGGTTTTTCAAATTTTCTTCTCAACTAATTTCTCCAGGACATCAAGCACAGGAGTCGGTGAGTTTATGTAGCGTGTGATTGTGACAAAGAAGGAATATTTGCTGCGCTGAAGTAACAACAAACAGTTTGTTTGAATGCCTGATCCACGGCGAAACTTCAGGTTAGAGTCATGTCAATATTTATTATTTGATTCCACCATTTTCCCCCATTTCGTTTTTTCCAGTTTCCTGTTGACAATTGTCGCTGCTCGTTATGAAATATGTGTCCACATTTTCATTTTCCAACAACTCATAAACAATTGTCCCTGTTCTCTATGAATAAAATTGGTTCAGATTTGTAACTCATAATTGCTATTTATGAAAATAACATGTTATATTTTATAAAAGAAAATAAATACAAAGAAAACAGAAGCAATGAAAATCCGCTAGTCACCAAACACAGTGAATATAACAATAAACAACACTAAAGTTAAACAAACTTCTGACTTTAAATACCTGGGAAATATATTCACATGCAATGAAAAATTAGAGAAATTGAGACAAGATGCCAGAAAGCAAACATAATGACAGCTATCACCTTTATTGCTCGATCTAAGTATCAAGGTGGAAGTCAAGAGACATGATAAACTGTATTTATTATCAATGTCAGACTGGACTCTGACAGTAGCTCAACAGAGAAAACTTAATAACATATGAAATGCCTGAGAAAAGCCACAAGTGACCAAACTAGACAAAATAAGAAATGACGAAATTAGGAGAAGAATCGGTATAAGAACATGCACATAAAAAAAAATTAAGTAACAACATATACAATGGCGTGGACACCTTCTGAGAATGAATCATAACCAACTACCGACAAGAACATATAACATGAAGAGATCCGGATTCAAGGCCAGAGGAAGATCTAGAAGAAGATGGAGAAATAAGATCAAGACAACCCTGAACAAATAAGGATTATCCAAGATGGCATATCTGACCTTGGATAAGCAACTAGCGCTCCCAGTCACCACACCTACGCTTAATGGCAAGTATGGATATTCTGACCATCCTCCACCTTGGGATAGACAATAGACAACTGTTATTTTGAGGAGAGGCATATTTTCATTGTTCTTGTAGTAAAAAACAACCTCTGATTTCAACCAAATATGACTTCAAGTTGTGGGTACATTATTGGTGTTGACCACTAACAACTAAATTTTAAACAATGGTAGCATATCCTATTCAAGACGCACCCATCAACCAAGTATTATTTGGCTGTAGTGATTTTCCAGCCATCATAAATATATTCAGTAGTATGCCATTGTTATGTATGAACGGTTTGGTGCACAATTCCCTGTGACAACATTTCAACCCAGTGTCTAGACCAATCTATACGCAATCTATACCACCCGCTACAGAGCTGGTGGTTAAAAAATAAATAGTACACGATATGGACTTGAACCGTGCCCAATCGTCAAATTTAACCAACATCAAGCCCGATCTTAGGTTAAAAAACGTGCCTCGAAAACAGACTTTAATCTTCCATTAACCAAACATGCAAGAAGAGATCTCACTGATAGTGAACTCATTGTGCAAACTTGAACTTCTGACCAGAGGTGAAAAGCATGTGGATTCACCCGAAAACAGGTAAGCCGTACAGTAAACGGAAGTGAGAAATAAACGGCACTAATATTTTACTAATACCTTTGCCTTTTTTGTGTGTGTGTGTGTGTGTGAATAAGTCACGTGTCGCTAGTGTCGCTGAGATCTGTACCGACACACAAAATTCCTTAAACTGTTATCCATGACACGCACACCGTCCATGGACGCATGAATCATTTGATCTGTAAAGAACAGAAACTCCTGGCAAAAGGAACTAAAGGAGATTACAGAACCACCTTGTAGACATGGTATTCTCAATAAGAAATTATCACAAATTCTTCACTATTACTTGCGTATCAACAAGAAATGATCACAAAGTCTTCACTATTACTTGAGTATCAACAAGAAATGATCACAAAGTCTTCACTATTACTTGAGTATCAACAAGAAATGATCACAAAGTCTTCACTATTACTTGCGTATCAACAAGAAATGATCACAAAGTCTTCACTATTACTTGCGTATCAACAAGAAATGATCACAAAGTCTTCACTATTACTTGCGTATCAACAAGAAATGATCACAAAGTCTTCACTATTACTTAAGTATCAACAAGAAATGATCACAAAGATAAAAATAGCTGGAGGACTATGTCTGGTGAAGCATCCAATGCCGTACCCTTACGACCTTACGACGGGTTACGGGTTTATGGATGGATTATGGGTAAGGAAATCAATGGCAACTCGGGTAAACACCAATATTTTACAAAATTTATTGGCTGAATAAAAATAATAACACCGTAATAGTAGCAAACAAAGAAAAGACAAGACAAACAATGAGTAAACTACAGAACGAGGAAAACAGAAACATCTGGATGAGAGACAGAGGATAAAACGTACAAGTGAGCGGCAGGAAAAAAAATAATCAAATAAAGATAACAAAAACCTTTTTTTTTTAAAAACGACGAAAAAAAAGGGAGGAAGCGAGTTTTCAGACGAGGAAAATATAATTAGATAAATGGCGAGAGAAAATAAATCGAGTTTTCCATCGTTCACTCTAATCTCGTAAGATATTCCTTCTTTGTTTTCTGAACATGTAATAGTTTCATCATGGTTGAGATAACTGAGTCTCTTGTCCAAGTACATTTTTAGCATTTTATGCTGGTCAACTTTGTTGATAACATTGACAGAGAACATTGTCTCGGACCATTGACAGAGATAACATTGTCTCAGACCATTGACAGAGAGAACATTGTTTACCTTGAGTGTCTTCAATTCTACGACATATGTGACATATCTCTTGGAATGTTTGAATCAACATATTTATGGATTACAGAATGGCGTGCTTTGAGCGATTCTACGGCAGCTGTCAGCGTTCTGTTTTGCTGAGAGATATCGGGTATAAATGGGAAATATCCGATAGTCATGTATTCCTCCCAGAACGTTGTCTTCCCAATGAACTCTCTGAACCTCTCTCTGTCTTGGGCGATGAGGCTTGAATTTTCTAGCGATGTATTCATGTTATCTTTAATGTCGTCAGTCCATCGTCTTCTTGGTCTGCCCTTTCTCCTCTTTCCAGATACTCTTCCCTCCATTATTTGTCTTTCTAAACAGTTGTGTCTCTTTATATGACCAAACAGGCGTAGTTTTCTTGTTGTTATTGTGTTTAGTAACCAACACTCTGGAATCTTCAATGTTTTTATAATATCTGAGTTTCTGATTTTATCCTTCCATGATATTCTAAGTATCTTTCTATATCCGATAGTAATGAAATTAATTCTTTGTTCTTTTAATTCCTAATAAAATCATTAATTTCTCTTGTTAATTCGTAATCAATTCTTAAGTAATCTTTCTTGTCCATTCTTAATCTTTCTTGTTAATTCTTAATCTATTCATAATTAATCTTTCTTGTTAATTCTTAATCGTTTTTGTTAATTGTTAATCAATTCTTAATCTTTCTGGTTAATTCTTAATGAATTTTTAATTTTTCTTGAAAATTCTTAATCAATGATGTTTATAGAAACATCTGCAAATATATAATTTTGCAGTAGTTTATGAGATATCCACTCGCGTCCCCCACTATCCATTTAGTTACCGGAGACTTGACTGTTTCAAGAATTTTATATGAGACATTCACTCACACCTCCCATGTAGCTATCGGAGACTGCACTAGTTCAATAATATTGTATGGGATATCCACTCACACCTCCCATGTAGCTCCATGGCTTGTACATTTATTTAAACAATAATATATATGAATAGTTATACATCATGCCAATATGGTGCTGTATTTTTTTCCAGTGTCGTGTAGGCTACGGTGTTTTAAAATTTTGTGTTAATATCATAGTCGTTGGATAACATCAAGTGTGTTTTCTAGAACAGACTAGCTGAGACTGTCAAATGGATGTATTCGTTCTAGAACAGACCAGCTGAGACTGTCAAATGGATGTATGTGTTCTAGAACAGACCAGCTGAGACTGTCAAATGGATGTATGTGTTCTAGAACAGACCAGCTGAGACTGTCAAATGGATGTATGTGTTCTAGAACAGACTAGCTGAGACTGTCAAATGGATGTATTTGTTCTAGAACAGACTAGCTGAGACTGTCAAATGGATGTATTTGTTCTAGAACAGACTAGCTGAGACTGTCAAATGGATGTATTTGTTCTAGAACAGACTAGCTGAGACTGTCAAATGGATGTATTTGTTCTAGAACAGACCAGCTGAGACTGTCAAATGGATGTATTTGTTCTAGAACAGACTAGCTGAGACTGTCAAATGGATGTATTTGTTCTAGAACAGACTAGCTGAGACTGTCAAATGGATGTATTTGTTCTAGAACAGACTAGCTGAGACTGTCAAATGGATGTATTTGTTCTAGAACAGACTAGCTGAGACTGTCAAATGGATGTATTTGTTCTAGAACAGACTAGCTGAGACTGTCAAATGGATGTATTTGTTCTAGAACAGACTAGCTGAGACTGTCAAATGGATGTATTTGTTCTAGAACAGACTAGCTGAGACTGTCAAATGGATGTATGTGTTCTAGAACAGACTAGCTGAGACTGTCAAATGGATGTATGTGTTCTAGAACAGACTAGCTGAGACTGTCAAATGGATGTATTTGTTCTAGAACAGACTAGCTGAGACTGTCAAATGGATGTATTTGTTCGATAATAAAGCGCAATTCTGTATAATAATTCTGAAGTTTATCTGATGGCCTAATTTGAATCGTTCATTATGTAGCTACAGTAGTTTTAACGTTTCGTGTGAACACATCACTGTACGCTGAAATGATCTCAGTGCGTCTCCGAGCAGATGGCTCGGCGGATTTATAACCGTCCATTAAACCCACCAGCCTAAGTTGGCCAGTACGGGAGTACTTTAGGTTAAGGGAGTAAACCCTGACATAAAAATTTCACTGCCTAGTGGATTAGCACGCGAGTGCCCAAGGCTAAGGGAAGTAATCCCCCATTAAAATTCCGTAAGGGGGGGTGACCCTAAGGCAGTTGATGGTCGAATCCGATCATTCTCTGGAATTCCGGAAGTTTTGCTTGATTCCTGGCGTTTCGGCTATGCTTTTCCTTGGACTTCATCAACGGAACCAAGAGAGGGTTAGTACAAAATGGATAGGGCACTTTTTCCATACTAGTCGCCCGGGCTTAGCCATAATCGTAAAGAGAGAGACAGAAGCAAACAATAGCCTCTCAAATTTGGCACATGGATTGTTAGAACTATGTGCACTGGATTCGACATCACAGACCTCACAGTAACAACTGACATTAAAAAAACAGCACTCATCGATAGAAAACTCATGATGCTGAATATCGACATTGCTGCCCTGTAAGAAACTCGTCTTCCTGATCAAGAATCAATTACAAAAAGAGACTACATTTTTTATGGCAGGGTTAATCGTTAAAGATCAACCTAGAATGTACGGAGTCGGTTTCGCCGTTAAAAATAGTCTTATAAATTTCATCACTATACCAACAGCAGTATCCGAGGGCATAACATCACTACAGCTGAGTGTAAAACACTGCCTTATCAAAATCATCAGTGCTTATGTTCCGATTCTTGCCGCCACTGCAGAAGACAAAGATAAATCTATGACTCTCTACAGAACATTGGGGACTCAATCTTGGCAAAAGAATTTTTTTTATACTGGGCGATCTAAACATCAGAGTGCGCATTGCCGGCCTGCTTGTGTCATCATGCACTTGTAACATAAACGAAAATGTACAGAGACTACTCGAATTCTGCACCTCAAACTAATATCAGCATTGTTCAGAAATAATATGTTTAAAGATATGGAAGAAATAAGAGAAAGACGCAAACAAAAATTTTCGATTGCTGTGATATGATCACTTGAAATCTACCGTTGCTGTGATATGATCACTTGACATATCACATTCCTGAGAAAATATTCAACGGATTGCTTCTTCTTATTGCTAAATGACCATCTGCAAGACGTAAAAGGTCACACAATATATGAGATATCCTTCACGCCTCCCATGAGTCCCACGTCTACTAACCAGGGCTCATTTTGTGTGATATTTCAATAATATATGCGAAATGACGAAATATGGAAACATGAAATTTGATTTTGATAATAACAATAAAAAAGATTAATTGACATTTCGATCATTAGCCTTCTTGCAAGTTACAGCCATTATTCGAACGTGAGCAAAAGAAACACACTAGAAAACACTGCAATAGTATGAAACCTCATGCCTAACGATAATGTATTCCAATTACAGCAGAAAACAATCTAGTGACTCACAATGTGAAACGAGAGCAACGCAATATTTTAGAAAACTGTAAAGAGATGTAAACAAGAAATATTTTCGTTAAAAATGGAGAACGGGCTGAAAACTAAGCAAGTATTTAAATATGGAATATGGAATACCGCTCGAGACGTCTATTATAAAGGGGATTTTTTTCGAAGATTACTGAATATTATCGCATGAAGTTACGGAGTTACGTGCTGTGAGTAGTACTCTCGGCAGGCGGCGTGCCACTTTGTTGAGAGGGACGTAGTATATGTTTGGTTACCCGAGTACAGTGAAGTAAATCTTCTACTCCTGTTGAGTACATTTTTTCTGGAAGATGGAGGTTTGAAAAAATAGCAGATCATAAAGTGCCATATGACAATGTATATCATGACTTTCTATAGAAAATCGGCTCCTATCATCAGTAGAGAATGATTTTATGATAGCGACTTTAATGTTCTCGGATCATTTGAGCAATAATATTTCTTGCTTTAAAACTTTAGATCTTTGGACATCTGAGGTCAAAACTATAGTGCCATGATTTCCACAGGGAATTCCGTCTTTCACTACTTTTTAATGTCTAAACGTACAAAATAGGACAGGTTAGAGATTATGACATAGTCTTGGCAGATACAGATTTGAGAGGGCATACAGTAAACTAGAACAACCTTTTTCGCTCCAGTACATCGGCTACAGTACAGCCATTAATGTCACATGCATCGGCAACTAGCATCACTAAAAAAGGAAACTATATGTTTATATAATCACTCCTCGCTGGAAAAAAATATATGTTTCTATAATCACTCTTCGTCCGAGAAACTATGTGTTTATGTACTTACTCCACATTAGAGAAACTATATGTTTTTATAACCACCATCGCTGCATATACTGGATCCGAGGTATTTGAAGGTATTCACCTCTTCAAGCTTGTGTCCATTCATCATGATATTAGTCTGGTTTTCAGTGTCTCTTTTAAACAGCAGAGACACTGAAAACCAGACTAATATCATGATGAATGGACACAAGCTTGAAGAGGTGAATACCTTCAAATACCTCGGATCCAGTATATGCAGCGATGGTAAATGCAAAGCAGAACTAAAAATAAGGCTGGAGATGGCTTTAGCGTCCTTGTCAAGGCTAACTGTGATTTGGAAAAGCAACATCAGTGTTGGAGTGAAAATCAAACTGTATAGGTCGCTGGTGCTTTCTGTTGTGTTGTATGGTTGTGAGAGTTGGACACTCACTGCGGACATGGAGAGAAGATTACAGGCTTTCGAGTATAAATGCTACAGAAGAATTCTACGAATTTCCTATAGGGAACATAAGACCAATGTGTACGTAAGAAATAAAGTAGAGATGTGTGCAGGTGAGGAGCCATTGCTTTCAATAGTGAAACGACGAAAACTAGCATGGTTCGGACATGTATGCAGGCACGATTCCTTGTCAAAAACAATACTGCAGGGAACTGTCGAGGGTGGAAGAAGCAGAGGAGGACAAATAAAGACATGGACAGACAACATCAAGGAATGGACAGGGCTAGATATTTCCACACTCATCCGCATCGCTGAGGATAGAATTCGCTGGAGGACTCTATGTGCTGAAGCATCCAATGTGGTACCCCTACGACCCTGAAGGGTTATGGGTTTATTGATTGATAATCACTCCACGTCAGAGAAACTATATATTTTTATAATCACTCCACGTCAGAGAAACTATATGTTTTTATAATCACTCCACGTCAGAGAAACTATATGTTTTTATAATCACTCCACGTCAGAGAAACTATGTTTCTATAATCACTCCACATTAGAGAAACTATATGTTTCTATAATCATTCCACGTCAGAGATATGTTTGGACACGGCAAGTCTTGTTGTAGTCATGCTTCCTGATTAATCAGGCTTTCGGAAGAACACGGCGGACATTAAATAGAAAAATAAAGAGAGTAAAATAACCTAAAACATTTAATTAGCTGCCGTAGGGATGTGAAATGTTAGCCATCTCATATTTCAGTGGCTCTGCTATATGGTGAGGGGGAGGGTAGCCATCTCCCTCGCAGTCTTTATTTCTCGTACTGATTCTGTACCCAATTAAGGCTGGGTCAACCCGTAAGCCGCTGCAGCCTGAAAAACATTTCCGCCTCAACTGGAGAATGGGTTCAAAACAACTCGTGTGTGAAGCCAGTGCGCTACCTACTGCGCTACGTGGCCCAATAGAAAAATAGAAAAACGAGATGACAAAACTGGATTGGATATTTTTGGAGTCTTTACAGGGATGTTCATGGTTTGTTACAAAATTATAAGTTATAACTCTGATGCGCTGACGCTGTACACACTATTACTGATACACTGATACCGTACACACTATTCCTGACACGCTGACACTGTACACACTAATACTGACACACTCACACTATACACACTATTACTGCAGTGCGTGGCTGTAGAATATGCCTGCTGTAGGCTGTAAAACAGAATTACCGCAGAATTTGCTTGTGAGATAGTATAGCTGCAGAGTGTGATTGTGGCACAGTACATCTATAAGATGTATTATTACTTTAGTCAGTGATTTCATCTTAGTGTCTACCTCCACCCATTCACTGCCCTTTCCTATATCTTCCAATTTGCATACTCTTCGCAGTGTGTCTTCAGTCTCTGTCATCCTTGATCTGCCGCGCTTGATTCGTTTTCCCTTTGACTCATCTAGCCGTTGGTGTAATGTGTCGTGGTTGTATTCTGTCACTTTAAGGTACGACTTAACTTGTGCTACCTGATGTCGTACACTAATGCTGGGAAAATCAAGCAGAAATTTCATAGCAGAGATGGGTGTATCTCTAGTACACACCAGTACCGCTCTCATTGCCTCATTTTGGACTTTTATAATACAAGTAATAATATACCTAGATGAAGCTTGTCGAAAATGGACGAGTGTCAGGGCTCATATTACAGTGCATGAACTCGCCCAGCTACACTCGAAACCACAAGACATAATTAAATACACAGATGGTTTAATTAAGAGAATCACATATAAAAGCGGTTTGGGTTTTTTTACCTACAGAAGCGGCGTGAAGTTGATTAAGAAATCTTCAGCATATTCTACTGTCACATCGAGCATGAGGATGGGGATAGAGGGAGTTATAACAGCACTTAATTGGTTGATAACTGATACATCAAAACACTTGTTAATACTCACAGACTTTCAAAGCATGCTGCGCAAGATAGAAAAGTACATGCTGAGAAAAGAATGGTGAGACTTATTGAAGAACTCATTTGTAAAGTGCATTACATGAATATACTGCCCTAGTCATACTGGGATCATAGAAAACGAGAGAGCCGACTTATTGGCAGGCAATGCGGCGATAGACGACACAATGCTCATAAAAAAATAAAGCAGACTTAGTCCCGAAGATCATCATCATCATGTGCCGTGCCGAACGGCGTTGGGGATCATATTTCTCCATGTACATCGACCTCTCATATATGTCATCATCTCTGTTGGTGATATCAATTGAAGCCATTTAGTCAAACTTTCCAATATGTTTTCTCTGGGTCTTCACCTTGATCGTTTCCTTTCTATCTTTCCTGTTGTCACTATATTCTCAATGCCTCATTTTCTCATTATGTGCCCAATAAATGTTGACTGCCTTTGTCTTATATTATCAATAATGCATCTTTTCCCATCCATCCTTCTAAGACATTCTTCATTGGTAATCTTTGCTGTCCAAGTAATGCGTAGCATTCTTCGAATAAACCACATTTCTGCTGCATCCGATGATTTCTGTGATGTTTTATTTATTGTCCATGCTTCACTTCCATAGAGTAGCACTGGTTCAATCTAGCATTTTAGGACACGTTTTCTAGTTTCCATCGATATGAAATTGTTGCACAGGATATTTTTCATTTTTTGAAATACTGCTTTTGCTTGTCCTATTCTGCTTATAATTTCGGTCTTGCATTTACCATCACAAAACTTAGCTGTTTGTATAAATATTAGCACACATATTCTCCTATCGACTTGCTAGGTCTGTCATAGAAGCTGACGCGGCAGGAGCTCCGAAAGTTTACACCATCACGCCCACCATGTTGGCCAGGTTTTTCCAGGAAGACTAGATAGAGAAATTGAAACAAGGTGCCAGAAAGCAAACACAGTGACTTACCAACTTTCACCATTACTTCTTCATCCAAAGATCAAGACAGTAATTTTAAAAAAAAATTATATCTACAATTTTTATACCAACACTGTGCTACCAATGTCAAACATGGTCTTTAACAGCTTCGCAGCAAAGAAAATTCGTCACATGTGAAATGAAGTGTCTGAGGAAAGCTGCAATGGTTACCAAACTAGATAAAATAAGAAATGAAGAAATTAGGAAAAGAGTTGGTATAATATCATGTATCGAACATATTGAGAGACAGCAGGTAAAATGGTTCGGTCACCTTATGAGAATGAAGCCAAACCAAATACCAATAAGAACATATAATACAAGAATATCTGGCGTAAAGCCAAAGGTAGACCAAGAAAACGGTGGATAGAAAACATTAAGATAACCTTGAACAAACATGGACTAAATGCAACCTCGGCGACACATCTGGCCTTGAAACGACAGCTTAAGATACCACCCCTACGCTTAACGGCAAGTGTGAATGCGATCAACAATCATTCACCTGGGGATAGACAATAGACTTAACGGCAAGTGTGAATGCGATCAACAATCATTCACCTGGGGATAGACAATAGACTTAATGGCAAGTGTGAATGCGATCAACAATCATTCACCTGGGGATAGACAATAGAGACAATTCACCATCTGAAGTTATTAATGTTCCTAAATATTTGAAACTATTCACCTGCTTTAAGTTTTTCTTATTTAATACTATTTTACTATTTAAGATCACGCAATCAAAATCTGACTGGGACTCTGAGTCTACATGCAACGGGAGCACGTACGGGAATATCACACGTGCTGTGAAGCCAGTTTCTAATCAAGAATCAAGAAACATCTATAAATAAGATTGCGATTGTGATACAGTGTTGATGCAGAGTGTGAATGGGACACCGTACCGCTGCAGAGGATTGTGAAACGTTGCGACTGCAAAAGTAGGGCTATGTCAATTTGATCCGGTGAGAAGATCAAACTGCATAAATGATTAATGTTTTGTACGAGGGTTTAACCATATTTTCTACATCCCTTTGAACAAAGCAGCAATCCTCTAACCAAATCACCATCATATCACGCACTTTGTTGTTTCAGGCGATAATTGCCAGAGATTTACAAAGAAAAAAGACACTTGTATTAACGAATATCCAATCAGTGACCACTTAAACACAAGGCTTAAACCGGAGATGAGTGGTATACACAAGTCTTGATTGAACCACCTTTACAATCACGGAGATAGTCGCTATATTCAAGTCTTGATTGAACCACCTTTACAATCACGGAGATAGTCGCTATATTCAAGTCTTGACTGAACCACAGGCAGCATACCACAGCAAGCTATGCTACACAGATACATCGAAGGCAGCCCTAGAGGCCGACCACGAAAACGATAGACTACTGAAATAAAAGAGGAACCGCCCGTGTATTGACGGGGCCCGAAAGGGGAGCAAAGAATAGCAACACTGTTTACATTCCACGCATGTCGTACGAGGCGACTAAGGAGGTTATGGGATGGAGTTGGCTGTCCCATCCCAAATAGGGTCAGTGGACCAAAGCCATGCTGAAGTCGGATGTGTCAAGCCGAAAGGCGAAGACATCGCAGCAATGATGTAAACCATGGCACAACCCATTCCGTTCTCCGGACTACATCCTGCAGATCTGCAGGAATTTGAGAACGAACGCAGAAGAAGAAGAAGAAGTTATCCATGAGAACATGACAAGATCTTGCTGCGTTAGCTAGAAAAGTGTATGATCAGAACCGAATGTGACGCTCTTCTCAGGAACGTGCAGAGCATTACATGGATCTATCGTCCAGGTCATGTTGGGGACGGACAGAGCATTACATGGATCTATCGTCCAGGTCATGTTGGGGACGGACAGAGCATTACATGGATCTATCGTCCAGGTCATGTTGGGGACGCACAGAGCATTACATGGATATATCGTCCAGGTCATGTTGGGGACGGACAGAGCATTACATGGATCTATAGTCCAGGTCATGTTGGGGACGGACAGAGCATTACATGGATCTATCGTCCAGGTCATGTTGGGGACGGACAGAGCATTACATGGATCTATCGTCCAGGTCATGTTGGGGACGCACAGAGCATTACATGGATATATCGTCCAGGTCATGTTGGGGACGCACAGAGCATTACATGGATCTATAGTCCAGGTCATGTTGGGGACGCACAGAACATTACATGGATATATCGTCCAGGTCATGCTTGGGTCAGGGGAAACAAAAGAGCCGATGTGTTGGCTGGTAAAGCATTGATGAACAGCACCGATATGAGAAGAGACATGATTGAATTGATTAGAGCAGTCATGGATACCCTTCGAGAAGACGAGGAGGAAGTCGAACGAGAGAATGTACATATTCAGAGAATAGTAGAAATGGGAGTGACTAGAGGTGATGGGAGAAAGTGTTCACTCTCCGGAAAGATCAGAAGAACGCGTAATCAGCAATTTACTGGGACACTTAACTTATATACTTTTAGATGGCTGACGGAACGGCAAGCAAAGCATATATGGGAATGCCTCCAGTGATGTGACACTTGTTCCTAATCAAGAATCAAGGATTAGATCATGACAAAAAAGAAGTATACCATCAAACATGATCTATCAGATTATCTAAGAAATCTGTTGAGAAGTCGGTATAACAAGCAACTCATAACAACTATCATCAACGATAATCTATTCCAGCAGCTTGAAGACTTTACTTAAAATTTAACATATATGTATATACATCGTTCCCATACGTTTTCGGTTTTAAGAAATCTGTCATTACTATCGCTGAAGCACTTAAGGGATGACATAAATTACGTTAACAATTAAAGTGGATATAAACTAGAAAAAATGTTGACAATTTCCGAAAAAAGGGGAGACAGTTGATAATAGTTGACGGCAACAATGCTTATTTTATACACTAATAAAATTCTTTGAATGTGAAATAATTTTCTGAAAAAAAAAACACGGACAAAAAACAATGTAGGTTTTTTTGGTACTTGTTCTATTGTTACTTTGTTTTATGGGGTGGGTTGGGTTTAGGATTTGAAGCTTTGTAAGATAATTCAGCAGGAAGGTTATCCCTTATTTCTTGATTGTTTTGACAAATGGGGGGGGGGGGGGGGGGGGTTAACACATTTGTTTGTTGTAGTTTCTTTTATTTCAAGTAATTCATGGATAGCCACTTACTATACATCACGCTACGATTCTGTGAAAATAGAACATGCAAGAAAGCAATTACAAAGCAACACAACTAAACCCGAATCCGACGCATCAACAATATGTCCGTCTGCATCACTACGTCAGTTGTGTTATTTACTCTTCAAATCCTAGCTGAAACTTAAAACTGTTTATAATTGCAAAAATAATCAACAAATTACCAGAAACTGTAAAGTATTTCCGCTACAAACAGATTCTCATTGCCTTGTGAAAGTAATATATTTTTTTTTTAAATTCTGGATTCAAGACAGCGATGGATGACTTATTTATTCTGTTTAGTGTCTGAGCTCAAGATAAAATAAAAATCATACAGTTTTTGTTTAGAGTTCATTATCTCTTGTTTATCAGTCTGGCAAGAATGAATGATCGACAACACGAAACGTGTTTTAAGTAATGATGGTAGTCGAGAGGTAAGCATATTACACTTCAAAAGAACGATATTTCTGACGCTGAAAATGGCAATAATTCTTTTATTGCGATTTGTTGATGGGGTCTTTATTACAAATAAAATATAATTTCACGTGCGCTAATTGGAAACTTTATTATAGCATTGACTGGCTAACATATAAGCTGATCAAGTCTCAGTGCTGGTCCAATAGTAGTATTACGCCAGCAATTCAGACGTACAGACAGATAGATAGACAGGCAGGTATACAGACGAGAGACAGACGGGCGAGCCAGAAGCGAGACAGACGAACGGGCAGACAGATAGAAAGACAGGCACACAGAAAGGCAGACAGACAGGCACGCAGACAGGACAGGACAGACAGACGGACAGACAGGCAGACAGACAGACAGACCGACCGACCGACCGACCGACCGACCGACCGACCGACAGACAGACAGACAGACAGACAGCCAGCCAGCCAGGCAGGCAGGCAGACAGGCAGGCAGACAGACAGAGAGACAGACAGAGAGATAGACAGAAAGACACAGACAGAGAGACAGACAGACTGAAAGACAGACAGACGGACGGACGGACGGACTGACGGACGGACGGACGGACAGACAGACAGAAAGACAGACAGACAGACAGACAGACAGACAGACAGACAGATAGACAGATAGACAGATAGACAGATAGATAGATAGATAGATAGATAGATAGATAGATAGATAGATAGATAGATAGATAGATAGATAGATAGATAGATAGATAGATAGATAGATAGATAGATAGATAGATAGATGATAGATAGATAGATAGATAGATAGATAGATAGATAGATAGATAGATAGATAGATAGATAGATAGATAGATAGATAGATAGATAGATAGATAGATAGATAGATAGATAGATAGATAGATAGATAGATAGATAGATAGATAGATAGATAGATAGATAGATAGATAGATAGATAGATAGATAGATAGATAGATAGATAGATAGATAGATAGATAGATAGATAGATAGATAGATAGATAGATTTATTCTATGGAAACTCATTATTTGCAAATTAAAATGTAATTTGATCAAAAAGCTATCAGTGTGAATAGGAAACACAATCATTTTTGCAGTTTGATTTTGACGGCAACAAACAAAATGAAAAACAATTGCACAGGATCTAACTACAAACGTAATGCATTTCGAATTGTCAATGATATCGATTTCCTGCAGGGTTGGGGTTGACACTAAATGATACATCCATATCTTGAACATTTGCACATAAACAATACTTACATCGTCGCCTCAAAGAATTGTTTCTGCATGCAATAAGTAACAAAAAATGTCCACTTGAAACTTAATATGCGTTTAAATTTTAACTTTGAAGTCTAATTGGATATTATTTTTAGATGATATTCTTGAAGTTGTGTTATTGCGAGAAATTTCCATATAATTATCAATTTCTGTTGATTTGCTATATTTTCATACTTCTTCTTCAGCGTTCATTCTCAAACTCTCACTGAATCTCTCTTGTAGCAAGACTATGGTCCTATTAGATTTCCAACAGGATGTAATCCAGAGAATGGAAATCCGTTTTTTCGTCGTTTGATTTGCGCCAATGGCCCGACACATCCATCTTCCGCGGGATATTTTCATACAGATTCTAGAAATAAATCATTTTTAACATTATAATATTAAGACTATACATAAACCATCGAGTCGTAAGGGTATCATGTTGGAGATATCATTAAAACGTCCACCATGTATCTGTCCCCAGCCATTCGGACTAGTTTACGTAATTCACGTACAGACCATTCTTTGATGTTGGCAATTCAAGATATTCTAACCACTTCTTCTCCTTCCACCCTCAACTATTTCGTGGAGAGGAAACAAACAAAAAAGATTTTGAAAGAGAGCTGTATCTCGCTGCATGTCCAAACCAATCAACCATACACTATTTCATTAAAGCCAAAAAGTTTCAATGTAGTGTTTCTTCTTCTTCTTCAGTGTTCATTCTCAAACTCCCACTGGATTTCTCTTATAGCATGACAATGGTCCTACTAGATTTCCAGTAAGATGTAGTCCAGAGAATCGAAATGCGTTGTGTCGGCGTTTTTTTTTTACAGGAATATAAAATATAACAAAACTCTTTAAAAACATACCACTATTACAAATACTAACACCGAGAAGATGGTGGGGGGGGGGGGGGGTGGGGAGTTTTGTGTTTGTAGTGAGGTATAGAACACATCTCTGCAAGGATGGAACGTGCTTGATTGTAAAAAGAATACATAAAAGCAGCTAAAGTTGCACGTACAGCCATAAGTCCTAACACCAAGAGTCTGATGTCTGATGAGTTGGTGTCATATTAGTATAATCGGTATAAAATGGCAGTTAAGAAGAAAGGTCTAGTACATGTGCCTGAAATGCCACGACTAAGAACGACTCCTAATAGTTCATCGAAATGGCGAATGGCAGGAATGAGCTTGCGGGCCATTGTCAGAAGGATGTCATTTTGTGCTGAAAGTCATATTGTGCAATCATGTCTTGCAAGATCGTCATATTGTGCAATCATATTTTGCAAGATTGTCATACTGTGCTGAAAGTCATCCAGACTTAAAGCTTCTTCAGCAAGATAATGCACGTGTACACACCGCATATATTGTGAAATGTCTACAGCAATAGAACATTGTGACCACTGATTGCCTGCCCTATCACCAGACATTTTCCCTATATAACATATGTGGGACGAACTTGCGCGCAGAGTCTACATGCAAGGTTCCCCAGCTAATCTGCAAAAGCTCGAATCTGCTCTTACAAGTGAGTGGGGTTTGAAATTACAGAATTTCTGCAGATACCTGTACGTTCCACAAATGGCCACTGCCAAACTTGCTTACAAGCACATTGTGGACATACCAGATACTGAAGTTAATGTGAAATCTCTTTATTTTTATTAGTTGATTTTTTTTGTTTTTTTCCTTTGCCTGTAAGTATTACAAGGAATTTCATAAAATTCAAATGCACAATTTAATAGCCAGTTTGGGTTAATATGAAAATGAAAAGAGATTCCAAAAATATATACTTGTACACACTCGATATTTACATTTCACACCATTTTCCTGGATTATTACAGTGGTGAGTTTTAACGCGTGTCAGTATATATTTCAGATTGGCCAATACAAAATTATAAAAAGAGAATGTCCATTCATTCTCAGTGACTGAACCTCTTATGGGATGATTAGTGAAACAGACAGGAAACTAACAGGAAAACCGTTGGATATCAACATTGTGCAGGTATATGCACCTACATCAAGCAGTTCAGAGGAGGACATCGAAATTTTTTATGAAGATCCAGAAATAGCAATGAAACAGTGTAAAAATCAGGAAGTGACTATAGTAATGGGGGACTTTAACGCAAATGTAGGTGAAACAGAAATAAAAGATGGGACAGGAAGATTTGGTTTAGGAACTAGGAATGAAAGAGGTGATTTATTGATAGAGTGGGCACAGGCACATAATTTAATAATAGGGAATACATGGTTCAAGCAACATCCAAGAAGGCTGTGTACATGGATTAGCCCAGGTGATAATACTCGGAACCAAATTGATTACATTTTAGTCTCTAAAAGACATAGAAACAGCATTAGATCTATGAAAACAAGGCCAGGTGCTGACTGCAACAGTGATCATATACTACTGGTAGCGAAATTGTGTATAAGATTAAAGAAGATCAAGAGAGCACCAAGGAATATGAAATTAGATCTAGCTTTATTGAAATCAGATGCTGACATTAAAGAAAGATACAACATAATTGTACAAAATAGATACAATGCCATTGCAAAGATTCAGAGTATTGAAGATCAATGGAACATGCTAAAACAGTCGATAAACCAAACATCTAAAGAGATAATACCAAAAGTAAAACATACATCAAAGCAAAAATGGATGACAGAAGAAATATTAGAATTGATGAGCACCAGAAGGAAAAATAAACACAAGATAGTGGAATATCAGAAAATACATAAGGGGATACGAGAGAAATGCAAAATAGCAAAAGAAAGCTGGCTGAACAAGAAATGCACAGAAATAGAATTGCATTACAACCAAGATACAACATTACTATATAAGAAAATTGAGATGATAACAGGAAAGAGAACGCAAACAGTTACAGGGTGTCTAAAATCTAAGACAGGGCAGGTATTAATGGGAATAGATCACATAGTACAGAGATGGTCAGAATATATCAAAGAACTTTATGAGGACAATAGACCAGAAATAAACATACAAGATAACGGCGAGGGTCCATCAATACTCACAGCAGAAGTAAGGGAGGCACTAAGACACATGAAATATGGCAAAGCCCCAGGTCCAGACAATAACACATTAGAAGAATTAGCAGCTTTAGATGACTTTGGAGTTGAAATAATCACAAAATTGCTGAATGACATATATAACAGCGGAAACATACCCGATGACTTAATGAGATCCATATTCATAGCATTACCTAAGAAACCAGGGACCACTGAATGTGAAGAACACCGTACAATCAGCCTCATGAGCCAAATAACCAAAATACTGCTCAGAATCATCATGAAGAGAGTGAGAAACAAAATAAAACCAGAAATAAGTCCAGAACAATGTGGATTTGTAGAAGGCAAAGGCACCAACAATGCGATTTATATATTGAGAACACTAATAGAGAGGTCTATAGAGGTAAAAACAGATCTGTACCTCTGTTTTATAGACTACACTAAAGCTTTTGACAAAGTTAAACATAGCGAAATTATACACATGCTAGAGAATCTGAACATTGACAGCAAGGATTTAAGAATAATCAAGAACATGTACTGGCAACAAACAGCAGCAATAAGAGTAGGAAAGCAATTTGGCCCTTTTCAACAAATAAAACAAGGAGTCAGACAGGGATGCGTGCTTTCACCAGACCTGTTCTCTCTATACAGTGAAAACATAATGCGTGCAATAGTAGATATCCCAGGAATATCAGTGGGAGGACATAACATAAATAATTTGAGATATGCGGATGACACTGTTCTGATTGCAAAAAGTGAGGAAGACCTTCAAAAATTAATTAAAGTAGTAGTCACAGAAAGCAAAGAGAAAGGCCTCTTCCTAAATATCAAGAAAACAGAAGTAATGGTTATTTCAAAGAAAGAAAATAACACACCTTGCAAGATCATAGTGAATGATATAGTATTAAAACAGGTCCACCAATTCAAATATCTAGGTACAATTATAACAGCAGATGGAAGAAGTTCAACAGAAATAAGATGCAGAATAGGACAGGCAAAAACAACATTCAGAAAAATTAAAAATATACTGTGTAATATGACCTTGTCATTAGAGGTGAGAAAGAGAGTTCTGCAGTGCTATATAACCCCTATACTAACATATGGGTGCGAGTCTTGGACAATAAACAAACTGGAAAGTGGGAGATTGGAGGCAACGGAGATGTGGTTCTACAGAAGAATGCTGAGAATACCATGGACTGCCAGAAAAACTAATGTAGAGGTGTTAAAAGAGTTAAATGCGAAACGGACCTTAATCAACAATATAAGAAAAAGGCAATCTTCTTTTTTTGGCCACTTCCTGAGACAGGTAGGTTTAGAGAACATAATCACAACAGGCAAGATTGAAGGCACCAGAGACAGAGGGCGACAACGTGAGAAAATATTAGACAGTTTGACAACCTGGCACGGCAAAGAAACAACAACGACTTTGATACATAATACTGTGGACAGAGAGCTGTGGAGAGCCATGACCGCCTACGCCACCCGGCATGGCACCTGATGATGATGATGATGAGTGAAACAGATGTAATAACACGCTGTTTCCTGACTCTTGATTCTGTCAACATTATAGCTTACTTAACCTGTAATTAAGTTATGTTTAGTAAAGAGAGTAATTGAAAGGACACATTATTACATCGGGTGCTACGGTCCGCCGAACCATAACCATCATTATTTCTCTTGTTTAAAATGTTTGATATAACCATAGCGATCTAACTTCCACGATTGAAAGATGCGATCCTTACCATAAGAGATTTTTTTAAATCATAAAGAAAATATTTCAATATATATATATATATATATATATATATATATATATATATATATATATATATATATATATATATATATATATATATATATATATATATATATATATATATATATATATATATATATATATATATATATATATAATTGGACTACGCGTGTATCAACTTTCAACCAGTGAATGGAGATATATTTATCGGAAGAAAATTGAATATACATTTTCTTGGTAAAGAATTTCTTGGATACACTTTACAAACAACCATGTGTGGTAAATAGAGATAAGTACACTCTTCAGATAATTTATAAAAAAATATTTTTAGCATTGAGATATTGGAAATTGAATCTAATAATATTTCTTTTAAGTTAACTTTCGTACAGTTTTTTTATAATATGAAAGTTAAACTAAACAGCTGGAGCCTGTGATGCTATACTGGTGGCTGTCGTATGCTGATAATTTTAGACAAAAATAATCTATTCTGGGTTCATCGGTAACTATTTTGAAGTAGCCTAGAGATTCCTTTCTGATACACAATTATCAGTGTTGCGTGTAATGGAACCAATCGAGATTTCAAACTACGTGACGTATTTCTTGTACGTGAAGTAGCTGCGTTATGTCTTCCCAAGTATAAGATCACAATGTCTATTTCTTTCTCTCTAATCTTACGTCCTCTATTCTCTCTTTCCTCAGATTTAATCTTTTGAAAGTTCTCTTAGATGGGTATTACACCAGGGTATATGATAACTGTCACTAGTTTTGGGTTGGAGATGAGGAAGAGAGCATCACTTGCACATGCGGTTGCGTCTATGGGTCTCACCAATGGCTCACTAGACAAACCAATCATGCAACAGAAAACCTTAGTAGATGACATGCCTTATATTGAGGTTATCTTCTTATAGAAGCTTCATGGCATTTCATCTATACAATCCCATAGTCGTAACCTTCGATAACAGTTACCATGTTGTTCCGACAGGCCGACGTTGTGCTTGAACTAGTTACGGGCACTGCGTGGGTGGGCGAAACAACAAAGAAACCTGTCTCACAGGCCAGAGTTGTGCCCTGATGTCGACGTCTGTTTCAGCGGCATTAGACTCGAAACACCATCGAGTCGGATGGCTGCTGGAACAGAGGGCGGAGCAATTATGGGAATGCCCCACGTGCTGTGAGGCCAGTTTCTAATCAAGAATCAAGAATCAAGATATGATAAACTTATCATTCTCTTACATGGAATTACACCAACACCAGGATATATGATAAGTATAATGCCATTCTGGGTAAATCAAGCATTACTCATGAAGACGATGATGTTACAGATACTGCTGCTAATGTTGCTGTTAGTGAGTATACTACCATAGACAAGGTTGAAAAAGAAGTTGAAAGGACATAGAGTATTGACTTTATATTAGTCATTTTACCCCACACCGTTCGTCTGAACGAATCGGCACGCACCTATCGAGAGTATAATTCATAGCACATAACTATGTAGTTACACGCGATAATCCTCAGGGAACTCATGAAATTCTGTGTATGAAACAATCTTAAAGTGTGTCTTTATCACTACCATTGCCTTCACCATCTTAGTGATTAAACAGTTGTTTTCAACCGTCCACAAAGAACGTATCAGTGAAAACATTATTTCCACAACTGTGTCCGTTCCTGGAATTGCCATAACAAATCCAAGAACTAGCACTATGTTTTTGTACTGGGTGTCTATTTCCTGTTGCACTTTAAAAACGTTACACCACTTTGTTTCCACTTCAGCGTTTGTGTCCTTCCATCTTTCATCGATTCTTCCATCTTGCTGTTCATAATATTATTTATGTGGTTGATTTCGTCGAATAGTTCATCTTCATCAATAATATTCAGGATATTGTTATCAACGTCACTGATGACTTTTAAACTTGTTGATTATCAGCCCAAGTTATAGAGTCTCCAGCTCAATCCTTTCAAAGTTTGGAAATGGTAATTCCACTCATTGAAATATTCTAGGAAAGTATTGAAGAATAAACGTGTGGAGTACAAGAACTCTTTTTCATCAAAATCACCCTCATCTTTAAGTTTAGAAATAATTGATGTCGTTTTGAGTGTTTTAAATTTTCAATTTTTCTGTTCATTATTTTCTGTCTAACACGTTTAGTTCTTCTGTCACTTCAGTTGCCAAAATATTATCCACTTCTATTTTCATTACTGTTACAAAGAATATTTTCCGCTGGTTTTGTGGGAAATGGAGCCAAAGTAATGAATTCTGGTTATTAAAAAGTGCTTTCAATAGTGTAGGGCATTTATCTTGTGAAAGAAAATAGGACTTGAGTCTATAATACACATCAATAACACTACTTACAGCTGACATAAAGATAACCAACTAGTTTTCACACTTCCAAGAACACGTTTATATTCTATTTCTACAAATTCACAGAAATTCTTCAGTTACTATACTCTCACCGAGTAAATATGAAAATACTGAAAAACTTTGTTCACAATTGTTTCAATGTCGACTGGTAACATATAAGCACTTGTCTGAACACCATCGTGGACAATGTGAGCAGCACAACCACTACAATGAATGTTGATTTTTAAGACTTTATTGAGTCTTGCAAGTACATTGGTGAAACCTGCCTGCTTTATCGTATCCACCGAAATCGGTGTTACAATTATCACCAAAACTGCAATAACCTTTTCTATCAATTGAGGTAACACGTTCAACATGTGATCTGTGTGCAGTCCCGCCGCTTCACCGGTTTTGTTCTTAAATTCAATCACCTTGATTCGAATGTCTTTGTCCGGAACAAAATACATAACAAGGACCGATATCAACTTCAAATACCTATGGTTTGATGTGTCCAGCATAACTGAAATGTATTTAGCTTCTTTCATCTTTATGTCTGTGTCTCGCATTGAAAAAGGTTCTAGGACATTTACTAGAATTGATTTGCACTTCGTTCGTCAACATGTAAATTTCCTTTCAAATAAAAATGTTTAAATATTTCAGACGTACAATCCAATGATCTCATAGAAGGGTTATGTTTCACTGCATGAAATGGAAACAGAGCTTCGTGGGCTGCTAGACGCTTACTTTCATCAGCTTACTGCCATGTCTCATCTCTTGTAAAAAATGATGCGACACCTTGGCTTAAACTGCTAGCAGCGACTGTCATTTTGTGTTTCTGCATCTTCAAGTGCGATGTTACATTATAACGACCTCCATTGTCAATGGAAAATACGGAATGACACACAGTACAAGACAATACAGTGGCGTCTTCTTTCAAGAAGGAATATTCCTTTTTGATGTTTCTACTGAAACTGCACTTTCTTTTCGGCATCATGCAAGAGACTTTGCGCCTAAAACGTTATTGACTTCAGAAGATTATTATGTAAACATCCTGTAAAGAATGGTAACTGCCGGAATATATGTTTTATATAACATAGAGTATAATCTCGCATTTTGTACAAATATTAGATATGGCATGTGACAAAATTTTAAAAATATATATTGCTCAAAGCTTCAAGAACTGCTGCAGTCATGCCACGATTTTAAATAAGGGGACAAAACATGACTGAAATGAGGAAAAAGGACAATTTACCCTATAATAGACATCCATCACAGGAGATGGTTACAACATTTACTGACATGAGTTAAAGAGTGTTGGTGTGTGCAAAGATGACTGAAATTGCAATCCCGGTATACAATTCTCTGTCATATTTGAAAACGTATCGTCTGATTTGGACACATATGTGTGTGTCTGTTCTCTTATCCGGAAGTACATGTTCTCTGTGTCTCCGAGATTTGATGTTTTTCGGCGATACTGGTGTTCCTGTGTTACTGCGCCACATTGGGCGGATTTCATGATTCCGAATGATTCCCAGGAGATGACGTCGATGTTGAAACTGGTCAGAGACACTGAGAGTCATTGAGTTGACTTACAGTACATGACCATAACCAAGTAAATGTTGAGTAAAACTTGCAGTACATGATCATAACCAAGGTCGGGAACCCAATGAGACGATTCAGGAGATTGTTTTAGTGCCCCGTGTTCTGGTGTCTATTACTTAATATATAAATTGTGTATGTTAACATAAGTGTTGGTAATTTACAAATCAATGACCGAATATTTGCTGTTCAGAAAGCAACATTAATAAATTCGAAAATGTCTTTAAATAAGAAGTTAGCAGAAATGACTTCATGTGGGTTGGAGTTGAGGGAGGAGTGAGGGTTGTTACTAGTGGTTGGTTGGAGATGAGGGAGGAGTAGGGGTTGTTACTAGTGGTTGGTTGGAGATGAGGGAGGAGTAGACATTGTTACTAGTGGTTGGTTGGAGTTGAGGGAGGAGTGGGGGTTGTTACTAGTGGTTGGTTGGAGGTGAGGTAGGAGTGGGTGTTGTTACTAGTGGTTGGTTGGAGGTGAGGGATGAGTGAGGGTTGTTACTAGTGGTTCGTTGGAGGTGAGGGAGGAGTGGGGGTTATTACTAATGGTTGGTTGGAGGTGATGGAGGAGTGGGGGTTGTCACTAGTGGTTGGTTGGAAGTAAGTAAGGGGGTTGTCACTAGTGGTTGGTTGGGGGTTAGAGAAGATGATGTCTCTAGTGGTGGGTTGGAGGTGAGGGAGAGAATTGTCACTAGTGGTGGATTGCAAGTTATGGAGGAAATTGTCACTAGTTGTGGGTTGGCGATGAGGGAGAGAGTTGTCACTAGTGGTGGGTTGGAGGTGAGGGAGAAAAAGAATTGTCACTAGTGGTGGGTTGGAGGTTAGGAAGGGTGATGCCACTAGTGGTGGGTTGTAGGTTAGGGAGGGTGATGTCACTAGTGGTGGGTTGGAGGTGAGGGAGAGGGTTGTCACTAGTGGTGGATTGTAGGTTATGAAAGGAATTGTCATTAGTGATGGGTTGAAGGTGAGGAAGGGGTTGCCACTAGTGGTAGGTTGGAGGTTAGGGAGGGTGATGTCACTAGTGGTGGGTTGGAGATGAGGGAGAGATTTGTCACTAGTGATGGGTTGGAGGTGAGGGAGGGAAAGAGTTGCCATTAGTGGTGGGTTGGATGTTAGGAAGGATGATGTCACTAGTGGTGGGTTGTAGGTTAGGGAGGGTGATGTCACTAGTATGGGTTGGAGGTGAGGGAGAGGGTTGTCACTAAGGGTGGATTTCAGATTATGGAGGGAAATGTCATTAGTGATGGGTTGAAAGTGAGGAAGGGGTTGTCACTAGTGGTAGGTTGGAGGTTAGAGAGGGTGATGTCACTAGTGGTGGGTTGGAGATGAGGGAGAGAGTTGTCACTAGTGGTGGGTTGCAGGTGAGGGAGAGTTGTCACTAATGGTGGGTTGGAGGTGAGGGATAGAGTTGTCACTAGTGGTGTGTTGGAGGTGTGGGTGGGAAATGCCACTAGTGGTGTGTTGGAGGTGTGGGTGGGAAATGCCACTAGTGGTGGGTTGTAGGTGAGGGAGCAGTTGTCACTACTGCGCATTGTCTGTTACCTGCTGCTTAGATCTTCTTGCATAAGAGAGACGAGATAGAATTACAAATAACGGTTGGGTAATGATGACAATAACATACATACAAAATAGAACAGTATCCATCTAAAATATTATTCTATGTGGTATGTCGTTTACAGAACACTGTTCTTCAGTGGCGTTGCGTGAATTTTTAGAGTGAGAATGCCTAGCGAACTTTTTTTTAGTAGGAACGTAGCTCTCCCCCCTCTCCCCCCCACCAGAAATACATATTTACAGCCCTATATAAAATAGTAACCAGCTTTAAAAAACATACGTTCTATAATTTTGTGATGCAGCTCCGGACGTTTGTTCTTCTTTTCAACGAAAATGTTCAGTACCATCACAAAATTTAACATCACACGATTCTTCTTCTTCTTCGGCGTTCATTCTCAAACTCCCACTGGATATCTCTTGTATCAGGACCATGGTCCCATTAGATTTCCAGAAGGATGTAGTCCAGAGAATGGAAATGCGTTGTGTCGCCGTTTTATTTGCGCCAATGGCCCGACACATCCGTCTTCGGCGGGACATGATTCAATATAAAGGCTTCTAATCTTGAGTTTTACATTCACTTGGTGTTATCTTAAATTAAGCCTACTTATAAACATCAATGTTACATAAACATAAACAAGGTGGTTTATGAATAATATAACATAGAAACATCCAGGATTTATTTATAAAGAAAACTCATAGTACCCCCAAGTGGAATTTCAACCAGATCTGTTCATTTGGCACCCATTCGCCTCGTAGCTTCAGTCGACACTTTTATATTTTATGTTTGTGATTCTCGAAGAATGTACGTACCTGTGCAGTGTGTGTGTGTGTGTATTGTTGTTGTTGTCTGTGTGTAGATCGACCGGTACATATTCTTAGTAGTTTGAAAATATACACGTTGAAATTATTTATTGAAATCGATTCTTTTTTATGGATGGTGTGTGGTCAGAGAGGGAAAACGTGCTGGCTCAAGTTGCGAGGCGAGTGCGTGGCATCTGAGATGTCCTGGTTCAAATCCCGTCTACTGCATTATGATTTATCTTGCCTCTTTTACATTCGTTCTCAAACCCCTGCTGGCTATTACGATGTAGTCCAGAGAACCTAATGCGTCGCATTATGATTGACATCGTGGCAACAATATATGTGTCTTCCGGTCTGACAAATCCGAATTCAGCACAACCTATGCACTACTTTTATCTACTATAGAATAGGACAATCAACTCCATAAACTCATTAATCGTCTCCTAGGACCTACTTGGAAGATAACTGTACTGTTATTTTTTACTCTCCCCTCGAGCCTCGAATAACGTAAGGACAGAGGCCTGCCTCTAATTAAACTTAGTGGAAAAATTGCTAACCCATTTGTACAGTTAAGAAATAAGCTATCGGTCCTATTAACTCACAGACATTTAGTTTCTATTGTCACAAGAAGTACACAAGACCAAGACATAGATCCAATCTATTTGTGGGAGTTGTATTTTTTTTTAAATCTGAGATATTTCACTCTCTTGTCTGATAATATAGACAGTTTGTAACAATCAATAAATTAATAAAGAATATTAAGCTAATCAATAAATCAATACATTCAAGAAAGAAATTTATAACATCTTGTTAAAGACCTAACTTGATGGTAAAGAGGAGGGGAGCAAAAGGTAAGCGGAAATACAAGTGGGGGAGAAACATCACGAGATGTACAGGTTACAGTCTAGCAGAGTGCACCAGCAAGATACAGATGTTGAGATGTTGAGGTCTGCTGCATCCAACCTTCTTTGTGGAGACGACACTTGATGATGATAAAGCTACGTTATGAACCAGTACCGGTCAGCACACGACTTCACATAAGTGCCTGCTCCTCTGTCTAGTCAGTGGTAGACCAGAAACCGCCTGAATAGCGTCTCCTATAGCACTTGTTCAGAAGAGATGGTGTTGTTTTTTTATCTTCCCAGAGGTACCCATCGTACCTTGCCTCCCTGTGCCTAGGTGATCTAGTGGAGTCATTTTTATTTCAATTTACGAATGAACTTAAAACCCGTGTCTGCTGGTTGACGGTGAGTGACTCAATATTCCACTACTACAGCTTCCTGTTCCAATATCTAAGTTAAAAAAAGGTTGAAAAGACGTAGAGGATTGACTTCACTGTACTCGGTTTCCTATATGTACTCGGTCACTCTCAACGAAGCATCACACTGCCGGCCGAGAGTGCCACTCATAGTACGTAACTCCGTAGCTTCAAGTGATAATACTCAGTGATCTCCGAAAAAAATCCACCTTGTACACAAGACGACACGAGTCTGATTTGAACCCATGACCTCTTGAACACAAGGCTTAACCACTACGCTAGGGAGATTCCCAAAGTTGTTATACTAGAGCAATACCAGAAGAAAACAAGAAGAAGGGCATGTAGTATTTATATTCAGTCATTATTATTCATTTGAGCACAGAGACTATTTGACACTTCTCATTGACTCGTCAGTTGACTTGTGCGATAGATTATTGTCCCCTGATAGGACGTTGTCAATCCTCCCTCTGGTTGTAACACGTCGAGGCATTAGCTGGGACAAGAAGCACAGTTGCCATTCTTTGTTACTTTTGAGTGTCTATTATCTCATTATCGCTGCAGGCTTCCTACCTTCCAACATATTCCCTTCAAAATTTCTAGTCGTCCGGATTTTATAACCAAACAACCGTTAATTTGTACACTGTAAAATTATTTCCGCCCCCTTCAACGGCACCAACACGCCTCCAAGCCAGAATAAAGCTTCCGGAGACTTGATCTTTTCACCTTCGAGAACACAATACCTTTCAGTTCCCTAAGAATAGATTCCTATAATTTAAGGCTTTCGAGAAAACAATCAATGTGAACAATGGTAATTCCACAATCCTCTTGGGTTCAACAAATACAATATCCACCTGTCTTTCACGGTGGCTAAAACGGTCTAATTGCTGCTTCGGCAAATTATCTAATTGACTGTTGTCTGTGAAGATTCTTGAAGTCTTCGGACTAACCCCAACACATCTGTACACATTTTGGAAATGTAAATCAGCACATTCAGTTTTGTTTATGGAGGAGAAATATTCTCTGCGCATCTGCCGTTTCGTCCACCGCTGTGACTTTGCAGTGTTAGATAAGTTGCGTAAAATTATAGATTTTGGTAATGGGAGTTAAAAGGATTAGAATTAGTTTATATATTTTTGGAAGGGGGGAGAAGGGTTAGAATCAGTGTTTAGAATTAATAATTAATTCTCTAATTATGGTAACGTTAATGTAAAAAGTGCGCTGTTTATAGCACAATGGTGGACGAAACAGCATTTTTACCAAATATTCTAATAGAGACAGTCTGTTGAGGACCTATACTCCACGGGAAGCTTAAAAAGGTGTATAAAGTAACGGTTTTATTTTAATTTTGATAATTTAAACGAATATTCCAGCCAACACAACCAAGAATTTCTGGCACAGTCTTATGGTCTTCACGACGAGCAAGACACATTTTGCAAATTTGTTCTTGGAGGTGAACATAACTTTCTTAGACATATTCTTTTTTTTCCCGTGGCATTGCCAACAGAATCCTGTTGGACATAAGAGCTAACTGTTGTTTCTTCTCGTGGAAACCATTCTATGATACGCCAAACCGAATGATGATAGTGACCAACGAGGCTGAAAAATTTGTTATTCCATACTTCACAGCTGTTGTTCTTACGGGTATTATTTTTTCCAGGTGGCATCATGCACATTCCAAAGGTGAGGAGGAAACATTGGTATAGCGTGCTGCATTCTCAGATGCATCATAGGCGTCGCAACTGACTTCTGAATCAATTGAAAGAAACCACTAACATAATTTGCAATCGAAAAACGAAAGCAACTCTTCGGCTTCAGCTGGATTGTGTGGTATAACAGTTTTTGATATTGCATACCTTCATTAAAGTCTACCAGTGTCAAAAAAGACGGGGCACCAATCATGCCACAAAACAAGGGAAACTCAGCATTGGAATAATATTAGGCTGCCAAACCCAGTCCCTGGATCTTACGCAAAGAAGATTGCGTAAGATGGTAGAAACAGCCTTTCCTCTCTACGCCGTTACCAAATACTGCAAGGATGGCTCTTAGTTGCACTATCCTCAAAGTCAGTCACCAGGGTCTGCACATTAATGGAATAGGTTAGATCTAAGCACTTATCGACTATTGCTTGAAAGAGTTCTTCATATGTAGCACGAGTTATGTGAGGAAGAAGACCGTATACACATGTAATAGCTGCATTAATGAAAAGCAAACGGATGACCTAAAATTGTTTTAAAATGTTTTGTGATTCATGAAAGTTGCCATCCATATATAGAGCATTAGCAGCAGAAAGGAGTCTGCGCCATCACTGCTACTAAATACTAGAATGCGGTTGTTTTCATTTGGTCCGTTATCAAAGAATAAAAACTTCTCGGGATTGGGACTCACTGTCTGAGTAAACATCTCTAGTGCCTTTCGATTTGACAAATTCCACTTCAGCACTTTATGAGACACTTTGACCCTTTTGTGAAACGAGACAACTAATTCCATTCTCTAAAATCTTAGTCTCCTCTTACTGCATGCAGGGAAGGTTACAGTGTGTCTATTATTTACTTCCCTTCTCCCTTCCTGTCCCCGTCAAATCAATAATAACACACACACACACACACACACAGAATATGGGTTTCTTCCCTTGTGATTTTTTTCCGTGGTTTTTTTTTATTGCGACTGTTTCACCTGTGACTTTTTTCTTTTGACTTTTTTCCTGTGACATTTTTTACTGAGACTTTCTAACCTGTGGATTTTGTTTTTTGTTTCGCAATCGTACTAATAGTTGTATGCAATGTAAAAAATAATATATAAGGGGAAAATAGTAAAATAGTAGATAGCTTAGATAACTAGAATGAATAAAATGTAAAGTAGACTGTATGAAAGTTGTGTATAATATCATACATTTTTCTAGTTTAGTATAACATTTTATCTAGTTTAGTATAACATTTTATCTAGTTTAGTATAACATTTTATCTAGTTTAGTATAATAACGTTGTGTATAATATCACAATTATATGATTGAAAATTACAAGAAGTAATGTGAATTGCAGCTTTACTAGTTATGTTAGATTAACACATTGATTTTGGAAATTTATGTTTATTTTGGTACAATCCTGGTAAATGCATCATAGTCAAAACGTCGTATTCGTATACGCGCATTTATTTGTACAACTCCTAATCAACTTTTAAGTTAGTTTTTCGGTCACCTATGTGCCATTCTCTTTTTTTTTAATGTTGTAAAAGTAAAGACACTGATAAGAGTATGATTTTTAAAAAAAAACACATTTCTAGGTTTCTTTTTTTTTTTTAACTTTGTGACAACGGCAGACTTTGATGTGGTCAGAAACGGGCGTGCCGACTTTGAATTAACATATTCTTTCTGGTATAAATTTCCTGTAACTTGATGGACCTACATGAATGAATTCCAAGAAAATTGAAAATCATCATCCCCCACCTACCCCTCCCAAAAAAGCCTCACGGATAAGATGTTTGGGAGAAATATTATATGGAGTAAGAAACATGTAGAGAAGTCGGATATTTATAACAAATTAAACAGAGAAAATAATTTGATGAAGAGCATACCAGAACATAAATGACAGTTGGGAGACGATGGGTAAGAAGAAAACAATGATATACGTGGGCAGACATCGTCAAGAGACAAGTACAATACAATTTGCCAAAGTGAAACATCAAAGCGAGGGGCAGTGAAAGTGCATTGTAATCAATTTGTTCAATGTGAGTCAGAATATTATTACTTCCGACATTTTCAGTGGAATTCTGTCATCCTAGAAGATTGATTATTTTATGTTCATGAGTACTGATCGAGTTATACAGGTTCCAGACAATCTGTCTTTGCAGGTGATAAATCAAAAAATTGTACTTACTGCGCAAAAATGAAATCCAACAGGTAGATCCAGGAATAGGGTAATAAAGTTTTTATAATACTGAATAACACCCATAATGACACACACTAATCGACGTTTCGAACAAAAGGCCTTTATCAAGACCGACTTATTTCTTTGCTGGTGATATATTATTTTTAACTGCTAGTAATATAACATGTTAGTTTTTGTTTGTTTTCAATTTCGTATCTTATGCTATCAGACCCAGGCACAGTATTTTGAGATTGTTTCAACGTAGATTAAATCTCCCCTTGTATTATGTACAGCATCCGCAGTGTTTATGACTCGACATAGTTTTAGTATCTTTACTTTAATTCTCAGATATGCTACTGTATCTATCTGTATAAATAACCAAAATGGGAGAGAATATCCGACAAAGTGTATAGTGATTATCTGTATCGATCTGTATCTATCTATATCAATCTGTATCGATCTATATCTATATCGATCTGTCCCCATTGATCTAAATAGTGTACGAGTAGACCGTGGCCTGAGAGGGAAACAAAGAATATCAGCAATGTTACCTGCCACATATGTCGTTAGGGTCGACTAAAGGGATTTTGGGATGGTGGAGTAGGTTTCCCCATCCTATAGAGGGTCAAAGTGACCCAGGCACAATTTTGAAGTCCAATGTGTCAGGCGGAAAGATGCATCTATCACAGCTAAATTGTAAACCATGGCTCAATGTATTCTGTTCTCCAGATTTCATCCATCTCGCCTGCAGGAGTTTAAGAAGTAACACAGAAAAAGTTGTGTGGGGTGGAAAGTAATACATTTGTTCTCGACTGTTCTCTGCCAGGTAAGATCTGCATTTTGAAATTTGTGAATACCTTTATATCATGTTGACCTGTTCACAGATTTATGTACATCTCAGAACAACTTCAATAACTTCTCTCGCATTTCGTTCACACAATTTCTCTCATGTTGCAGCACTTCCTGCATTTCGTTCACAAAATTTCTCTCATGTTACAGCGCTTCCTGCATTTGCTATGGTTTTGAACATATTTTCCGTTTGATCACGGACTTGTCTCAAGTTCACAATCACATTTGCTGGTGGGGTTCTGAGATTTTTTACTTTCTGTCATTGAGCAACAGTCTTCCTTTCACTCACCCAGGAACTCTGAACCCTCATACCTCAACATGAGGGTCTGTTCATCCAGAAACTCTGAACTTCCATACTGCACCATGGGATCTTCTTCTTCTTCTTTCGTTCACTTGAAACATGCCTATATCTATAATTCTGTCTCCTTAATAAAACTCACTGTCTTTTGTAGTAAATACAGTGCCCCATAGAGCTTTGATTCCAGTGTTATTTCCTCTAGCCAATATGTCTGCCTCAGCGTTTCATGCTCAGAACACTCTTGAAGTATATGTTTGACACTCTGTGCTGCCTGTCCACATGTACACATGGCTGTGTTGCCAATCTTGAACTTTGTATACATGTGACTGCATAGTAGGTTGTGTCCTGTTCTGAGACGTAAAATTATAACTTGATCTGATCTGTTCATAATGTGATAGCCATCTTGTGTTGGTGTTTGTGGCTTTATTATTGACTTGATCATCTGAAAACACAATGGAAACACCATGTGATCTGTTGACCCAGGAACTCTGAACCTTCATACACCCCATGCACTTCGAATACTGCACTCTTGACTATTTGAAGTGCAGCTCCTGATAATCCCACGGGGACATGTCAACCTCATAGACTACCACATCGTCACTGGCAGGAATAATCTGTCCTAGGTTGCCTCCTTTTTTAAAACTGAAAACCCATTATTCGAAATACACCATTTTCTTCCAATCTTTCTTCCTGAAGGACGATATTGTCGGCTCCATAGATCAAGCGATCGCGAATATATCTTATTTGCTGTACTCTACGCAGTTTCAATACATTTTTCTTAGATATTTCAGAGATGGACTCTGTTTTCTACTCCACATTAGTAGCTATGAAGACATGTTATCTAGTCTTGTTGCGTGATATCATGGCTGCTGGTGCGCCTCTCGACCCAGTAGCTCCAACTTTAGCACCCGCGCTTGCTTGGACAGTACTGTGGTCCTGCTCCATGTAAGGAATGTCCAGATAAATCTTTTTTTTCCAGCCTTTGTTGGCTGGACGAAACCCCTATCTTCACTATCTTAAGCCCTATCTTGAGAGTTAATCTCATTTCGGTGTAGTAGGAGTAGTAGTGGTGACAGATGAAAAAAAGTAGTCATAATTTTCAGTTAATATAAGCATTAATTACTTTCTCCTCTACTTGGTATTTCTTTCAAGTCAATGCATGCTACCATCTTCATTTCACTGCAGGCTACTCTCTTCAACTCAATACATGTTACTCTCTTCAACTCAATACATGCTACTCTCTTCATTTCACTGCATGCTACTCTCTTCAACTCAATGCATGCTATTCTTTTCAACTCAATACATGCTACTCTCTTTATTTCACTACATGCTACTCTCTTCAATTCAATGCATGCTACTCTTTTCAACTCAATTCATGTTACTCTCTTCATTTCACTACATGCTACTCTCTTCAACTCAATGCATGCTACTCTCTTCAATTCAATGCATGTTACTCTTTTCAACTCAATACATGCTACTCTCTTCATTTCACTGCATGCTACTTTCTTCAATTCACTGCATGCTACTCTCTTCAACTCACTGCCGGCTACCTTCTCCAACTTACTACTTGTTACTTTCCTCAGTCTCACATCGTCTTTCTTCTTCCAAGTGTATTGCTATATTGTGGTTGGGAGTGGGAGTAATACTATCCCATAATAACTGCCGTCTGCGAATTAGTACTCCCAAGAAGTTAGACTAGTGGTTACATCGAACCTGGCGCCTTATTCTATGTTCCGTGCTTGTTGAACGGTCTTTCCAAGTCTTGCCTGTTTGGTTGTTTATAGAAATTGATACTTTTTACTTTGCATGTAAAACATTGTCACCTGTCGAGTCATCTTTGTTTTGTGTTCATTGGTTTCAGGATTCGCTGTCGTTTGACGGTCTGAATACTATAGCTGGTATTCATTATTACCTCTAAGTGACTACCTTTTACCGTCTGGATTATTGGGAACACCGTGGAGGTCTGTCATTTTACATGAGTAACAAGAATTCTGTATGATGTTTGTCTCGGAGTCCAAATACGTAGAGGGTACAATCTGTGAACTAGTCGGAACGTCTTACCAAAAAAGTATGAACCAGTCTTACTGACCTCCCTGGAAACTGTGAGCCAATCGGACCGTCTTCCTAGAAACTGTGAACCAGTCGGACCGTTTTCCTAGAAACTATAAACACACTGGTTTAGTAAAATTAATCATAGAGGGAAAAGTTCAGGGAAATCGAACAAGACGCAGACCATGACTATAATGAACACATGACATCGAAGACTTTCTGAACATGACACTAGAAAAAGCTGGGCAGCTTGCACAGAACCAAGAGGGTTACAGAATGGCAATGAGGACAGTGTACTATGTAGGACACGTTACATAGATATTTAATAAGAAACAATAGACCACAGACTTAAGAATACTTTTTCGTATTATAATTCTTCATAAACTTTGAATACAGTGCACATTGTCTGGACGCGCCACCAAGACGATTGGTTTATAATTAAATATAACCAAATAATTCGTTTCGCTGCTTCTACATTTATGTATATACGGGTACTGTTTTTTAGTTTATTTTTTAAAATGCTGATTTTCCGATGAGACATTAAAGATACAAGATACATACAAGTCTATAATCAATTATTTAAAAATATGTCAATAAAGCGGAGTTAGAACACAGTAATTGGTACTCAATTTACTTACTAAATAAATGCCAGTTTAAGAAACACAAATAGCTCCTTAAACAGTGACCAATTTACGGATTTGTAGCAATATGTGTATGTTATATGTAATCGAGTTATATCGCTGACAATTTGAAACAAAAAAATAAAGACATATTAGTTTAAGAAAAAATGTATGAAAATCTTATAATAGTCCTCTCCCGTGGGTGTTTCATACATACATCGATGACAGTGGCGTCATCTTAGGCATGTTCGTGGCCGACTTGTGTCAACTTCGAGTTGAATGAAAATCAGAGTAATTACATTGTTGTTGTGTTTGAGTGCCTGCGTGTGGCACATATAAAGAGACATGGCACCTTGATGAAGACCTTACTTGAAAGTAGTTGATGGGAGCTAGCAAGAGGTAGGCAGAGATATAAGTGAATGGAACACATCTCGTATGAACAGGATACAGCCCCCAGCAGCGCGCACCACCAAGGCAAAAAAATAGGGGTTGTTGGAGGTCTGTTATAGCCAACTTTCGTCGCGGAGACAGCACTTGATGATGATGCAGCATATACGACCAATTCTATTTCAATATCTTACGTTGCTGTTAAAAATTGTTTTAGTTTGTTTTGTTTGCTAAAAACTCTTTCAATTTTTGCATATGCAAATCTCCCTCTTTACCACTTCATTATTAGTCATAACGTACCTTACGTTATATAGGCCTAATGTCATCTCCATATGGAAAGATGGCTGTATAGTGTATTGCCAGCAGTCTATCACTTTTCTGTACATATTTACATCAAAGTCTTCATCATGAACGGGAAATTTCTCATCCATTTTCATCGTAGCCTAAGCCAAGTCCTTACTGTCTTAGTGACAGTGCCGCATCTAAAACCATAAACGAAACTGATCAATCATTTTAAGACAACAAAAACGAGGGAACAACAGTTGACAGACAGTCAAGACTGATATCCCTAGAGAATTTAGGTAATTTTCGGATCGCTTCTCGGTAATTTTCGGATGAGTGTTTAGTACATAAAAAATGGTCCTTTCTCAGTATCGGTGGGATGATGAAGATTATTGAGGTTCAAGAGGTCAGAGGAGCCTGCTGGTCGTATTTTTCGTCTTAAACCAGAAATACTAGCTAGGACGATTTTAATGTGCTGTTAATTTGCAACATTGTGGTACCTCTAATAATTAATTTAGACACAAAAATGTTGCGAAGATCTTACATGGACGCAAAGATTACCAATATTATGACCTGTCATGCATGTCATAACAAACGAATAGGGTAATTTGGCGGTGTTTTTGCTGTTCTATCCCATGGTCCAAAATTACCAAATGCTGGAAGGAGAAAAGCAAAGGACCCTCAAGTCAGATGTGTCAGTATGAAAGGCGCATGTATCTTAGCCAGGCTGCAAACGATGATATAAAATATTGCATTCCCTGGACTAGATTATGCTAATCAACAAATTGTTCCGGTTCTATGTTGGTCACTGCTCTTTTTACAATTTTCGTGCAATGTTCTCCGGGCCACACCTATCCTCACTCCCAATTCGCGTATTCTCGATATTGACTCATTGTCATTTATTGCAAAATCTTCTGATCATGCGGACTCACGAAGAGCAATAAGTATATCTGCTCGGTACATAATATGTTTATCTGATATAGTGGCAAGGCAACTGATTGTTCGGCTCTTTCGTTTCCCTGAAAAATTATGAGTTTGTGCTACCGGGACTGGTGGTTGATAAAGGTTGACATCAACAATACTGTTTTTATACACCAATTACATTATTTCAATTTTAAACACTTTGTTAATAAAAACATGAAAGAAATATATATTTTATTCGTACATTTTCTGCAGAAATAGTTTGGTTCTGTCCCAGGACAGGGCATATATAATATACGAAATGCGTAACGAAAGAAGATATGTCAAACTATATATTCCTTACTATTTTCCTTAGTCATATTTCTCAGTTATTTGTATCAGTTCCGGATGGTTAATTTTAAATATTTTAAAGACCAGAAATTGTGGGAGACTGTAACCCACAACCCTATCCATAATCCTAACAATAGTTGTTATATGCTGTACAGATGTAGTCCATTGCACCAATTCTTGTGCACTCATCACAATATTAAACTTAATTCTCTTTACTCTACTTCTCACGCTGTTTTTCCTCGTTCTAGTCCTACTTCTGTGGCTAATCTCCCACTGTCTCGCCTCAATGCTCTCCCTGATATTCCTCTATCTCATCATACCACTAATTCCGACGTTCATCTCCCTGGTCACTCCAATGCCCGGGTGGTTTGCATTCCTCCTGACCTTAATCTCTCTGACAGTGAAGTGTCTGTCCTCAGCAAGGGCCCCAAGTTCGTCCCTCTCCGTCCTGCTTATGACTAATACTCTCTTCTTGAAGACATCTACCTCCACCATCGTCGTCTTCGTCTCCACTATCATCTTTTTTTATAAAGAGTCATCTGACACTGACGATTTGCTATCTGGATATGAGCAGAAGAGATATCATTGGACTCCTAAGCCAAGTGCATCCCAGGCTTTCGATTTTTATATCAAGAACACCCTCCATGACATTCAATTGCTTCATCACAACCGCATCAGACGCTCCAACGTCACATTTGCCGATGTTACAATTCACATTCGCTTATATGTTTATTGTGTTATGAGAACAAACGTCACCAACTTCGTAGAAAAAAAGTGACTAATTAAAGAGGTCTTACACGATGACGTTTTGTCAAATATCTTCTCTTTTTTCAAACTAGAAATATTGTATATTTTTTGCATTGGTGTTTCCATAATGACACTCCACGGCTCTTGAATGATTATGGTATTTCTGATGATATTTTGCAAGTTGTAACGTATTGAACGACAGCTTAAGCTCCCACCCCTTCGCTTAACGGCAAGTGTGAATGCGATCAACAATCATTCACATGGGGAAAGACAATAGACAATAGACAACGTATCGAAGCACAAAACATAAGTTATGAGAGGGATATACAAACGTACAAAGTAACAAATCCTGCATTTGAAAATCAAAGTAATTATGAGAACTTGCTAAGACCGAAATAATACTTAAATTACCTACAATAAGTTTGGAACAAGCTTACCAACATCACACTGGAAGGACATCTCCAGAGAACTCTTCTAACCCTAACGCTGCAAGGCAAACCAGGGAAGAGCGTATAAATAGATTGATACAATAATTATATTTTGCTATTCAATATTTCTCAAATCTATAACGTTTTTAAAAAAAAAAAAAAAATTAAATTAAAAATTCAAAGGTGGTAAGTAGATCACTTGTGTATGTGTTACAATTAACAGTTTAAAAAGCTACCGTTACAATGTTTAGATATTGATGCATTAATTAAAAGTTATTTTCAGGAACCTTATCTTTTATAAACGTTATTTTCAGGAACTTTACCTTTTATAAACGTTATTTTCAGAAACATTATCTTTCATAAACGTTATTTTCAGGAACCTTATCTTTTATTAAACATTACTTTCAGGAACCTTATCTTTTATTAAACATTACTTTCAGGAGCCTTATCTTTTATTAAACATTACTTTCAGGAACCTTATGTTTTAATTATGTAAAAATTAAATATACAACAGCAGTTGGAATCTACATTTCTGAACTCAAGTACACCAATTTGTGATCATTCATCTCAGCTTTATTGTAGCACCTATAACAAGAGTAGATCACCTGCAGTAACAATAGCACGGGTGGGACACTTGTAGTAACAATAGCACGGGTGGGACACCTGTAGTAAAAATAGCACGGGTGGGACACTTGTAGTAACAATAGCACGGGTGGGACACTTGTAGAAACAATAGCACGGGTGGGACACTTGTAGTAACACTAACATGGGTATATCACTTGTAGTAACAATAGCTCGGGTGGGACACTTGTAGTAACAATAGCACGGGTGGGACACCTGTAGTAAAAATAGCACGGGTGGGACACTTGTAGTAACAATAGCACGGGTGGGACACTTGTAGAAACAATAGCACGGGTGGGACACTTGTAGTAACACTAACATGGGTATATCACTTGTAGTAACAATAGCTCGGGTGGGACACTTGTAGTAACACTAACATGGGTAGATCACTTGTACAGTAGCGCTGTTAACAAATGTAAAATTCCCATAAAGAGCCAATATTCAACCGGGGTATCGCTTCAGACGAGGTATCGTTTCAACCGAGGTATCGCCAGTGTGACAACTGGAGCCTGGACGCGAAGTTTCAGGGTGCTTAGAATTCGAAAAGAGTCACATTTATGTTCTTTCACATTCATATATTTACACTCACTATCTTCTTTCCAGCCATATAGTAAGGGGGCGACTAAGAAAAGTTAGGGGATGGACTGACAACCTGTCACCTGTTAAAAAGTCATTATCACTGCACGTCTTGCCTTGATTAATTATTTTTGTCTTCTTTCAAATGGTTCCCATGAATGACGGAAAGATGCAAGTTAGCGAACAATGCATTTTTGTCCTTTTATGACAGATTTCTAGGTAATGGGAGATACTAGGTGTGCCATCACTGAAAATTAGTCAACAGATCCGACAGAAGAATGATGCACTACTTGGTCAAGACGCAGATGCTGCACTTCTGGCAGGACGTGATGATCCTGGGTGCCTAACTTGAATACCTGCAGTCAGGGACTAAACTTCCATCCACAATCCTTCGTAAGACAAACCTTTGAGAAAGCAAACCGTATGCGTTTGAGTGTCAACTAGGTTATTCAATTGAGAAGGACCTATGTTTTTTGTTAGAAATATGTGGACTGTTAAGAGCTCTCTGTTGACAGCCAAAGGAATTTTTCTCATGCATCATTAGCCATTGTATACCATGGATTCGAAAGATTGTAAGAATGTAACATCATAATCTGGAAATAAAAAACGTCTCGTCAAAGCCTCTCTATTTCCGAATTTATATTTGGCCTAAAAGCTAGATTCCGCACATTACGGCCACGTGATGGCAGCGGCTTCAACTGATCAAGGTCATTTACTACACGATTTAATGAGTGAGTACATAATGAAATGCTATAAAAGGGAATGTGTTCTGTCGTCTGGAACAATCTTCTGAAAAGAAATAACTGGTTCACACTGAACTAACGGCCCCATGTTTTTTTATGTGGTTTTAACCAGATTTTTTTAGTCGCGCATCATGACACACAAAAATTACTCCTAAAATTATTTGTTGCGTCCTGGTTCTGCATTTCTTGGGAGAAAGGAAATGGGTCTTGCCAAAATCAAAGTAAAAATGTCTGCCTCGAGATTTCTGCATTTCTATTTTCGTGTGTGCTTCTAAAAACCAAAATGCCCTGTTTGCTCTCTCGATCTCAATTAATTCTGTTGAGGATATAAGATACAAAGAAACTCAAGAATGCCGAATGTCTGATCGAATTTTCTGAGTTTATTTTTCGCATACTGATTCCAACATTTCCTAATGGTGTCAATGTTTTCTTACTGCTGTCAATGTTGCATTCTGGTGTCAATGTTTAATATGAGTGTTAGTATTTTCTACTATAGTCAATGTTTCCTACCATTGTCAATGTTTCCTCCCAATGGCAATGTTTTATATTGTTGTGAATGTTTGTTACTGATGTCAATGTTTCCTATTAGTGTCTATGTTTCTTGCTGCTGTTAATGTTTCCTACTGTTTTCAATGTTTCCTATTGTTGTCAATGTTTCACTTCTCACGGAGAAAAAAAGGGGGGGGGGGGGTATGGGATAAAAAACTAGTCTGAGTAACTCAAAAAATATAATTAAGCGATTAACGTTTCTCTAGACCTTTTGTCTTGTCTTGTTGTTCGTCCATCACAAGTGATGATGACCATTTGTTACATCCACTTTTGAAAATTCAATTTTAGTTATGTCCTTGATTATGAGTTCGTAGATGGCTAATGAGCCCTATTCGAGCTGTAAATGTCCTTGGACAGTTTGGGCATGGAATAACGACTGTAGACAGATCTTGGTCTATCTGTGACTTTCTAGCTGCTCTCCGCTGTTGAGTTGCTGCATTTCTCTTCTTTTCACAAGATGATGCGCTCTATTTGATTTTAGAACGCCATGTAGATCTATTTTGTGCAAGTTCTTCCCATGTATCGTGGTCTATTTCAAAGGCTTTCAGTGAGTCCTTTAACGAGTCCTTGTAGCGCTTCCTTTGGCCACCTTGAGATCGTATACCCTTCTCTATCTCACCATAGAGAAGTATCTTTGGCAGACGATGGTCTGGTATAAAATGACCTGCCCAACGAATCTGTGTCTGCATCAGGATCGTGTCAATGCTTGGGATACCAGCTCTATCAAGGACAGTGGTATCTGGAATCTTGTCTTGCCATCTGATGTTCATAACTTTTCTGAGACAATTTGTATGAAAATGATTGAGTTTTTTCTTATTTTTTTTCTAGACCTTATATATTAGACCAAATCCCTTTAGAGTCGCGGAGTGTCACACTCGATACATAATCGATACATCAGCACAAAACGCTCTCCAAATATCTCCATCCTCAGCCATTTTGAAAAATCACGCCCAGATCATTTCTTGATGTTATCAATCCAGGATTTTCTCTTTCCTCCTTCTGCCCTTGACTGTTCCTCACAAACTAATTTTAGAAAACGAGTCGCGTCTCGTTACGTGTCCAAACCAAACATGTTTACGCTGTCTCACCACTGCCAAACGTGGTTCTTGATATCCTGCAAGTTTGCTTATTTGCTGCCGAACAAATACATATTTGTCTTGTGTTCTCTATAGCTAATTCTTAACAAACGTCTGTAACACTTGTTTTCAAAAGTCTGAATCCTTGTTTCTGTGTGTGCATGGAGTGTCCAACTTTCACATCCGTACAAAAATGTACTTAGCACTAGCGATCTGAATAGATTGATCTTTACTGTAATAATGAACCTACTTTTCCATATCATATTCAATATTGCAATGGCATTATAGGGAAATGCGTAACGTCTATTGAAAATTTGACGTGACGCCTAAAATGGAATTAACTGTCCATATTCTGTGTACCCAGTGTGCCACAAGAGAGTTACTGCAATGATATCTTCGTAGCAGAATAGATCGCGGTTCGAGATATTGCATAAACATTCACCATCAATCAAGTAACTCCTGGGATCTCAAAGAAAGTGTTGAAAATCAACTCTTGCAAACGTGTTGCCGTAAGGAAGATTAACCGACAACACAAACTTCATTTATTGACACAACATAGAAGACAAGATAGTATTTCCTTGAGTACCTATAAGATGAGGAGCGTGGTAGCTTAGTGGACAATGAGATTGCTTGATATCATCTGGTTACAGCGTGCCGGGTTCGAAACCACGTCCGGATATTTAAAGCAAAAAAAACATCCGGGTTGTGATTTCTCGCTTGGCACGACCACTCCTCCAGTCGACTCCGCTGTAAATGAGTACCTGACACATGAGTTAGGGAAGGTAAAAAAGCAGCAAGGAAGGGAACTGGCCACCCCACCTAATAGTTACTGCGACTTAGTATATGAAGAGTTATCTTTATCCCCGACGGCAGATGCAATGGGACCTACTTTTTTACCTATAAGATGTATATAAAATATATATAAGAGTAGTATATATAAGAGATGCATATATTACTGCCTATGCGGTCCTGGCGACAAGATTACCTGAAATACGACCTCTATTATATGTTATGGTTAAAAACTCTGATATAACCAAATTGGACTAACATCGTCGGTTGAAAGAAGAGTACCTTGCCATAAGATATGCATCATACTTAACCAAAATATTGGATATCAGTAACAGCAGACAACAGCACAAGAAACTATCGATTCTCAAAGGACAGCAACACTTCAGGGGGTATCTATGTAGAGAAACAGAATCTGGGATAATAGTTTCCAATTTAGCAGTTCCAATTAAAACACAATTAAGACATTTGTAAAATATATACCAAACGAGACACATTTAGTAAATAACAAACTTTTTTTAAGCGAGGGGGGCAATTCTTTGGTGGGGAAAATAAACGAAAAAACAAATATGAAGCACACATAAAGCCATCTCCAGAGAACTCTTCTACACCTGACGATGCAGAGCATAAAGGAGTTATAAAACGAAAATAAAGAAAGGAAAAGATTTACTCGTGATTTATTTATCATACATTTGGCATTATTTAAAGCTTGAAATGTGTACTATTGAACACAAGACAGACGGGGTTTAAGGTTGCATCCGGTGTAATGTTTGAAGTGGTAAAACTTCTTTTCTGCAGACGCAATAATTAGTAAGCCGATAAAGATCAAAAGTATTCAGCCATGTATATAAAAACTTGACATGATGCAGAAATATAAAGTATAAATTTCTTGGGTTTAACACACATAAGAAAAAACAAAACACCATCGTTGCACAAAATGGCGTTTATACATTAGAGCGTTACTCAGATATTACATTTATTTGAGAGAAAAGCGAGTGAAACACGCTATAAATGTATCTGATGGAACAGAACTAAAGCAAGTCCCAGAGTTCAAATATTTAGGAAGCGTCTTTACGGAGGATGACAAACTCGATAGAGAGATAAAATAAGAGGTCTGAAAGCCAATGCTGTGACTTACCAGCTGTCGCCAAATTCAATCATTCCAACCGGGAAGACTTATACAAGTCAGTAAACCTAATGTCTTCTGGCCGAAAAGACTCCTATAAGTCATACTCCAATGACATACATGTTTTTTTTGGGTATTTATATCAACATAAAAATGCTTCCAATCGAAAGTGTAATATGTCCACATTACTTCTTGCATGATTTTTATGTGTATTGATATCAATTTTGTTAAGTTATTGATAAGTTTTGATAATGGGATGTATGTAACGTCATTTTTCCTTATATGTTCTATATATTTTGTCCAATTTACTTATTTTCGTAAAATAATAACTATTTTATTTACTTTGGTCTCATTTATTATGAAATCCAACCTGGCAAATGCTTCTTGCATCATGTTTGCAAATTTACGCCATTTTGAAAAAAAAACAACATATTTTCATTTGAGTTGCGTGTAAAGTTAAGTCTACTGTTTTTGATAGATGTCGAAATTCTTTCTAAATAATAAATTTTTGACGCACTGTGCATATATATTATACATTATTGTGTTCGTAATTGGATTATCTACAGAAATGATACAGTTTGAGTGGAATTTATTGATTCAAAAATGCGGTAAGGTCAAATATCATATCTAAAATAATATTTATGTGTCATTTGTATATTTTCTTTTCTGTCTAAAATAATTTGTATATATTAACCAGATTTTTTTCTTCAAAATGATCTTGTGATAATCACATTCTCTGTCCATTTCTGTTTCGAAATATATATATTACATTATAATGTAAATATATTTAGAAGTACTATTTCTTGTTTCCGTGATGCATGTGCACACACAAAAATAGAACAAAATTTAATTACGTTTAAATGCTAAAAATGTTCCGGCCAGAATCAGTTCAAATATCCAGCAATCTGCATGGTTACGAAACGACAATTGATAAACACTATTTTTATACCAATTCTGTGTTACCAATGTCAAGCATTCTTCTTTACAAATACACCAACGAAAAAGATTACCGTTTGTGAAATTAGATGTTTGAGGAAAACTATAAATTTCACCAGAAGAGACCGTCAGAGAAATGAAAATGTCAGGAAAAAATTAATGATTATCTCAAGAAAAGGCTACACCAAAAAGAGACCGCAAATCCGGAGGTTCGGCCACATTATGAGAATGGAGCCAACGCAACCAGCCCTTCGTGAATATATCAGCAGATCATCGGGTTGCAGGGTAAAATTTAAAGGCAAGATAAAAAAACTAGATGGATGGAAATAATCAAATAAACATTAAAGAGACACGAGTTGACCATGACCAATTCGACCCAAATGGCCAAAGACAGAAATCTGCAACTCACCCCTCCCCCTCTAGCTTAACGACAGAAGTAGAAATGTCAATAAATAGATAGATGAGCCGACAAACAGTTAGATAGATAGATATAATTTCCTTTCAAACGTATATGGTAGTCACATTTGATTATATCAAAAACTAATAATGTTTAAAAAATTATGTAATAGTGGAGGTCACAATTCTGGTAACCCAGTCACCACCATTTCCGGTGTGTATTGTTGATAACAGGGAAGTAACTATTCCAAAGAATACTTTATAGCATCATCATCATCAAGTGCCGTCTCCGTAACGAAGGTTGGCTGCAGCAGACCTCCAACTTGTATTTCTGCCCACCTCTTGTTCGCCTCCCTTCGACTTTACCCTCAAGTAAGGTCTTCAAAAAGGTGCCATGTATTTTAATGTGTCTAAAATATTTCAGTTGCTTGATCTTTATTTCCATTAATAATTCTTTCTTCATTTTAAGTGTCGTTAGAACCTCTTTGTTTTCTTTCTATGATGTTCTCTATATTCTTCTATATATCAACATCTCAAAGGCATCAAATATATAGCATGCAGCAGACATATGGGAGGTTACCGCTGTAAAGTTATAAATTCGCAAGCACTAGTTTGTTATTTCCCATTAAAAGCGTAATCTGGGGTATTTTACTGTTTCATACGAATGACGCAGGAGGCGACAAATATAACTTTAGCGTGGAGGTGGCTGTCATATCCCATAGATGGCCTAAGTGACCCAAAAGCCATTCTCAAATAGGATGTGTCAGAGCTAAAGGTGCAGATCTTTTCTCTTTCTTGTCGCTTTATACCCTTTTTTATACCTTGCATCGACAGGGGTAGAGGAGTTCTCTGGCGATGGTTTTTTTTTGTGTGCTTCATATATGTTTGTTTTCGTTGACTTTTAATTTCGTTGATTATGTAATATATCGTTTGCAATGTCTGCCCCTGACTTTGTATCCATTGTGTGGCCATCCAAAGGTGCAGATATAGGCTGTAAACCATAACACAACGTATTCCGTTCTTCGTCCTCAGGTAAGCACATTCTAGACAGGATGTAGCAGTCATGAATTTTCGAAACGTCTGCCCATCTTGAGCCAATATTTCTGCATCTGTGTTTTGTTGAAGTGGTCTTTGATATCTAGGATGTTCTGTCATTTGATATGATCAAAATATTGTTGTTTTCTAGAGAGAACCTTGTTTAGCAAGTTTTCTTGTACTTTCAATTCTCTAAGTGTCACTATTGGTAATCTTTTTTAGGTCATAGTATTCTGATAATTCTTCTGTAACATTTTGTTTCAAATGTTGCAATATTGTTTCTCACTTTATTGTTGATTGTCCAAGATTCACATCCATGTATTACAACTGGGGATATGTATTCTCTAAGGAAAGCTAGTTTTGTTATTTTGTTGCAGCCAAGTTATATGTTTTTCATTTGTACCAGTTTATTTGATGCATTGACCACTCTCCATGTCACTTTTTCATAGCAATCCCCTTCTCTACTTATAAGAGAACTAAGGTATTCGAAACTAATAACTTGTTCTAGTTCTCTGTTATTGATTGAGATTTTTTTTTAAACACGTTAGTGGTATATCGCTCGTTATAACATCGCAGACAAGCCATGTTTGTTCATTTGTACCAGTTTATTTGATGCAAAGACCACTCTCCGTGTGACTTCTTCATAGCAATCCAATTTTCTGCATATAGAACCAAGATATTAGAAACTAATAACTTGTTCTAGTTCTCTGTTATTAATTGAGATTTTTTCCCCACTGAAGACGGATGTGTCGGGCCACTGGCGCAAATAAAACGGCGACACAACACATTTCTATTCTCTGGACTATGTCCTGCTGGAAATCTAGTAGGACCATGGTCCTACTGTAAGGGAGATCCAGCGGTAGTTTGAGAATGAACGAAGAAGAAGATTGAGATTTTAAAAAAACTCGTTCATGATTTTATCGCTCGTTATAATCTTGGACTTGGTTTCGCTCAGAACAATATTTTATTTTTCACTGTGATATTTGATGAATGTTATAGTAGTTACGTAGAACGCAAGTTTTTGAAGTTTCACTTGAACACAACTAACAGACTATCTCTAAGGGGGCTATGGGGTGTAAACATGAAATAATACAAATGACAATACACAAGGCACTTTCAATGTTTCGAACTGTGAGGTCTTTCTCAAGAATATATAAAAAGGTGTTGAAGTTGTTTTCTGTTGTGGGATAGTAGTGTTCTGTCATTGTAATATCTTAGTTCTGGTATCTCGTGACCTCCAATGTTGAGTGGATCAAAGTTGTGATGCTGTTGGTTATTTCTTACATGTCATTTCTACTTGCTGATAAGGGAACATATGAAGAGGAGATTGAGCCGACTGAGTAAATTTCTGCCAACTGAAATGATTCTATTCAAGTACTGGTAGAATATGGATTATTTAAAAAAAAATAATATCTCCAATGTTACCCTACGACCCTGAAGGATTATGAGCATTATTATTTATTATTATTATTTATTATTATTATTATTAGGCCTATTATTGTTTATTTATTAATTATTATTATTATTTATTAATTATTATTAGGCTATGTATTGAACAGCATTTACCATTCAAGATAACAAACACACACAAAATTCCAAGTTCAAGATTGTCTAAAAATATCAAGACATAAATCTTGAAATCAGTTGTATAAGTTTGCACATTAAGTACAATTAGATCCATTCATAAAATTATAGGATTTGAACACGCAATGGATCAATCAAAATTAGACTTACCAATGATAATGCTTTGTGAACTGCTGCTGGGATGTTACAGCATAAGAAAGATCACAGCAGAAATAGTGATTGACCAGTACAATGACAATAATTTCAATATGTAGAATGTAATAGTAATAGAAGGCATGGCAGGCATACACTGAGAAGACAAAAGACACAAGGTATTAAAGAAACACTTGATTTAAAATATAGGAAACAGGAGAACTGGCTGCAGATTGAGTCTACGAAATGAGTTTCATAACTCTACAAATAATGTTGCCATAAGCAACACCGGTATGAATATTCATCATCTTCAGAGGCCATCTTCGAAATGAAGGTTCGTTGCAACAGTCTACATATTTTGTCTCTTTCCTTGGTGGTGCACTTTACTGGGCTGTAATCTATCCATCTCATGTTTCTCTCCCACTTGTTTAAAAGTCGTAGAGGATTAACTTCACTGTACTCGGTTTCCCATATGTACTCCATCACTCACACTGCCTGCCTAGTGTACCACTCATAGCACATAACTCCATAGCTTCAAGTAATAATCCATAGGGATCTCCGAAAAAATCCACCTTGTAAACAAGATGACATGAGCCGGATTCGAACTCATGACCCTCTTGAACACAAGGTGAACAGCTTAACCATTACACTAGAGTGATCTTCCACTTATATCTCTACCTACCTCTTGATTGCTTCCCCCTCAACTCTACATTCAAGTAATGACTTTAACTAGGTGTCATGTCTTTTAATATGTCCAAGATATATTTTATTTGTTTGATTTTTACTTCCCTTAATAGTTTTTTTTCTTATACTGTTTAATCATAACCTCTTTGTTTTCATCTAATCATAACCTCTTTGTTTTCATCTAATCATAACCTCTTTGTATTCATCTAATCATAACCTCTTTGTTTTCATCTAATCATAACCTCTTTGTTTTCATCTAATCATAACCTCTTTGTTTTCATCTAATCATAACCTCTTTGTTTTCATCTAATCATAACCTCTTTATTTTCATCTAATCATAACCTCTTTGTATTCATCTAATCATAACCTCTTTGTTTTCATCTAATCATAACCTCTTTGTTTTCATCTAATCATAACCTCTTTGTTTTCATCTAATCATAACCTCTTTGTTTTCATCTAATCATAACCTCTTTATTTTCATCTAATCATAACCTCTTTGTTTTCATCTAATCATAACCTCTTTGTTTTCATCTAATCATAACCTCTTTGTTTTCATCTCCTTCAATAAAATCAGCTAGAGAGGAGATGGGCACCACTAGCTAAACCTTTTGCCCACTGAAATACTACAATGGATAATCACACACAGAGAACAAAGCTCTTAAACTTACCGAACACTGTGTTATCTGCACATGGACATCGCTGAGGATAGAATTCGCTGGAGGACTCTGGATGCCGAGGCATCCAATATGGTACCCCTACGACCCAGAATGGTTACGGGTTTATTGAGATTGATATTGACAAAATTGTCCATATTATTCTGCATATCCACATCTCAAAGGCATCAACTTTATCTTCTAGCTGTTTGTTCATTATCCATGTTTCTGAGCCATACATTAATGTAAGATACATGTATAATTTTATCATTCTTATCTTTGGTTTGTGATTTGTTTAGAAGTTAATATTTTCCTTGTGCCACAGAAAGTACTTTTTTCCTATTCTCCTTTTAACCTCTGCATGTGGGATTAACAAACATTTCTGCCAACATTTGCACAATGTATGCATTTAATTCAATTGTATTTCATCAATAATGAAAATGTATTTTTAGATCTACTACATTCCTATGTTTGAAACACTTAATACTTACTATTATTCATTCTCATATTTTTTAACTTTAATCCTTTCTAGAGAAAATCCTTTAATCCTTTGTAGAGGACTCTACGACAGACCTAGCGAGTCGGTAGATGATTTATTCTGTTCATAACAAGTCGCTAAAATAAATTTCATTTGGAGAACATTCCAACAATGGCGGGCAGCAATGTTAACAGTAGACCTAGAGTACGCTGAATCGACAACATCAAAGAGACATTACACGAACACCAAATAACATTATCTGAAGCTATCAGAAAAGTGAGAACAAGAACATTGTATCTCCCTCGACACCCGTAAAGGGTAAAAGAGGAAGGAAAGAGAAGAAGAATCCTTTCTAGTTTTAAAATGCTCTTTTACTTTTGCTTTATTTGAGTCTGTTCTTGAGTCAAATATAGGGCCCACTCCTTTATATTGTCTGTATGACACTTTGTCATTGATCACCACTTTTGACCTTAAATAGGCCTAGGCCTATATCTTGAATCCTTGGTTGTGCTCATATATTGAGACTCAGACAGAAATTGAACAACAAAACTATGAGTAGGGAGAGTTGCTGTGGAGTTATTTACATTTTCCTGTAGATAGTTATAAAATTTTTTTTAATGTATACTGAAGTTCAATGTGTCAAGACAAAAAAGAGATAATATTGCAGTCAAGTTGTAAACCATAACAAGGGCATTCTGCTCTCTTGTCTACATAATGTTAACCAGCAGGAATTTGTGAAAAAAATGCAGAAAAAGAGAACAAAATATTCTTGTTTTTTAACAAATAGGCATCAGCTGCCTAAATGTGATGTATGGAAGAATGTGGTCAACACCAAACAAGAATTATTTGCACAGTAAATACCTTGTTAGCTAAAATGCTGAATCAATCTGTTGTATATCTTGTAGACCAAACTTTGTGTTTTGTTGTTGCATAGTTTGGTAAACATATTTTATTTGTGCATTTATTGATGGAAGTAAAGTTATAGAGACTCTGTATTATTAGGTCTTGGTTGAAAGATGGAAGTAAAGCTAAAGAGACCTCACAGCATTAGGTCTTAGTTGAAAGAAGGAAGCAGAGCTAAAGAGACCTCACAGCATTTAGTCTTAGTTTTAAAAGGTTTAAGAAGATATATAGAGGATTAAGATAATTGTACTCAGGTTACCCCATATGTGTCAGTCCCAATAAAGCAGTATGCTGCCTGCTGAGAGTGCTACACATAGCATGTAACTCTGTAGGTTAAATAGATAATCAATCCCCAGGGAAAGATCCACCTTGTAAACAAGACGCTGTGATAATTAGGTTTTAATATGTAAAAGTAATTAGTATATCTGTTCTTCTTCTTCTTCTCTTCAGCGTACATTTTCAACTCCCGCTGAATCTCCCTTGTAGCAGGACCATGGTCGTACTAGATTTCCAGCGGGATGTAGTCCAGAGAATGGAAATGCGTCGCTGTTTTATCTGCGCCATTGGCCTGACACATCTGTCTTCGGCAGTGTATGTCTGTTCCATTTATCAAAAATATCCTTTGGTTAGCGTAATTACAGCCTAGTTCTGTTGCTGCATTCCTGAATCAGTATTCTTGGTTTAAGTCAAGTGATTCATTTTTTGGTGGGTGAACCTCTGTTAGTGAGGCAAAACCATATCAATCATGAACATGGTTATACCAGAGTGTATGACTAGGAAAACAAAGGAAGGTCATGCTTCAATAACCCTGTCGCAACAACCTCATAAATTACTATGTGATATTGATATAAGTCAATCACAAAGCCAGAGTTTACCTTCATGTCTTTAACCAATCATTTAATTCCTAATTTCAGAGAATTCTAGTACAAAACTGCTAAGAAAGTTAACACAAATATCAACAAAACATAATTTAGGAGATAAACCAGTTTATATTTGTAAATAGAATATTCATGATTTTCTAGTTGTATACAAGAAAGTGTTGTACTAAAATAATTCATAAACACAGACACATTAACCTATATGAAATGGAAACGTAAAGAAAAATATTTTTTAAAAAGGATAGATAAAAGAAAATGTACAAAAACAGAGTAAGCCTTGCAGATTAAATTCACTAAGTTATAGATTTGAATCATTCAGTCTATGAATCACACATTCATAATTGAAAATTTTAATCATTAGATCTATCAATCACACATTGATACTTGCAAATTTTAAAAACTAAATTCTTCTCATAGATTTTGGTCATAAATATTATTTAACTTTTTCTGGACCAATATATCAGCTATTTAAAGAAGCTCTATCAGACCAATCACCAATATATCAGCTATTTAAGGAAGCTCCACAGGACTAATCACTGATATATCAGCTATTTGAAGTAGCTCTATAGTGGTCAATCACCAGCAATACATCAGCTATTTAAAAATACCAGAAAAAATTACTGCCACACCTCAAACCATTGACAAATTAGGTCAATTTACAATATTTTTATTTTAAAACTTATAAACTACTAATAGTTTTTCTTTAATAAAATATTTATCTTTTCTATTTATATGTTTCAAAAATAATTCTTCAACAATTTACTCATATGTTGATTTTCCGTAAACAGCAGTCATTTCCAATGACATACAATATACACACTATTTATCAATATTATGGTAAAACATGATCAAATTTAAAAAAAACAACATATCATTACATTTTTTCTACTACTGAAAATTAATTTGGCCCAAACTAAAAAAAAAATCTAGTCTTGAAAGAGTTAATAAAGAACTGAAGTCAAGTTGCTTTGGGTAAACTTTACAAGTACTGTATGTAGATTTTAGAATACATCTAAAGATCAGCAAAGTCTTTGAACCAAAAATGCTGAAACAAGCCACAGCAACCACACAAAGTGTCTATCATCACATAGGCCTATAGTTGAAAATATTTCATTATAAGAGAAACCTTACATGCTGACAGATATACAGACTACACAGTGTCTGACAAGATGTCTGGAATAATTATATGATGTTCATAAAATAATGTGCTTATCCTGTAACAGTAATTTGTCTTTGGATAATGAAATTTTAAGTTTAGTGCCATATTTCTCTATAAATATAGAAATTGGAATGTGCTATTTTATATCAGATCAGTTGCCAAGCTCCTGCAGTAAATTAATATAACTTGTAATATTACCTACTCAACTAAAAAAACAACACCACTGTCAATTATTTTCTCACTTTTTCATCTTGCTGGTATAGGTACAACTCAATCAGTTTTTTATTATTTGTAAACAAGTTATGAGGAATGTTATTTAATTAATTGTGCACATTAGGACATCTGCAGATATGCCAATAGTGACACAAGACACTGGCAAAAAATGGTCAAGCATGCTTTGAGCTTGGTGACCAGCATGTGAGTATAAGAATCAGTTCTCTCGTACAACTGGTCTACTATACTAGCCACATACAGACGTCCATATGTTCTCTCGTACGCTTGGTCTACTATACTAACTACATACAGACGTCCATATGTTCTCTCGTACAACTGGTCTACTATACTAACTACATACAGACGTCCATATGTTCTCTCGTACAACTGGTCTACTATACTAGCCACATACAGACGTCCATATGTTCTCTCGTACGCTTGGTCTACTATACTAACTACATACAGACATCCATATGTTCTCTCGTACAACTGGTCTACTATACTAACTACATACAGACGTCCATATGTTCTCTCGTACGACTGGTCTACTATACTAGCAAAATACAGATGTCAATGTGTTCAGTGGTCATGGTAAAAACACAGAATGTATTAGTTATCAAAAATGAAGTCACATGTGTCAGGCAATTGGTGCAAATAAAACAGTGATACAGCACATTTCCATTCTCTGGACTACATCCTACTTGAAATCAGACCATTGTCCTGCTTTAAGAGAGATCTGGTGGGAGCCAGAATCCCCCTACCTTAACAGATAAGAATATGACTTTTAGCACCAGTAATGTAGCCAAAAGCTAGGTAACACCCCCCCTCCCCAACAACGATTTAAAAAAAATATCTTCACATTTCTCACCAAAAAGGGAGAATTACAACAGAAAATGGGTGAATGTCCTTTTTTGTTCATGTGAACACCCTCCTTACTGAGAAAGTACCTAAGGCCCTGATCCTATCACTGCTTGTCATGACATGATTACTAGCTTGAAAAATCTATGAATGTGATCACAAAATCAATTGTTATAAAATTATATTTCAATGTGCGTGCAAGGAAATATCTTTGTGTAGCAAATGGGAGCTGGTCACCTCACATTATAGTTGCTGAGGCTTAGTACATGAAGAGCTATCTTCATCCCCGATGGAAGGTTGCTGCGGAAGGTTGCTTCCCCATCTTAGTTCAGAATGTGCTGAGTCATGGTTTACAGATTAGATGCAATATATGTGCCTTTCAGTCTGACAAATCTGATTTCTGCTGAGTTAGTTAATATATCTAAACGGAAACTATAGCCCTGAGCAAGACAACATAAGCAAATTGAACAGAAATGAACAGGTCACGATATTTCAACTAAAAACAGGACACTGCTATTTAAAAGCACGCACCAAATTGGTATCATCAAATCGGAAGCTTACATCTGTGGAGTAGCACAGATAACAGAACACTTACTTACAGAATTGTCTCATTGTTAGTTGATGATTCTAGAGAGAAAAGTTTATATTAGAGATGATTCTAGAGAGAAAAGTTTATATTAGAGATGATTCTAGAGAGAAAAGTTTATATTAGAGATGATTCTAGAGAGAAAAGTTTATATTAGAGATGATTCTAGAGAGAAAAGTTTATATTAGAGATGATTCTAGAGAGAAAAGTTTATATTAGAGATGATTCTAGAGAGAAAAGTTTATATTTGAGATGATTCTAGAGAGAAAAGTTTATATTAGAGATGATTCTAGAGAGAAAAGTTTATATTTGAGATGATTCTAGAGTTAAACGTCTGTCACCAATGACCAGAAGTAAGTATCACCAATACTAATAATATTATGGATGATAAACAGTGGGGTCTAGTCTGTAGGTAACACACTATAAGAGACCTTGGCAGTTCTAAAAGTGATATAATTACCCAGTAAGTAATAACATCAGCTAACTAAGCCACACATTTAACAAGTCAATATTTAGATTCCCACAATTGACCAAAAAAAATTCCAAAGAAATGACATAGGGAAAGTATTCTATTCTACAAGTTTGTATAATGTTGTGCATAATTTTCTGTGAAAGAAACAACTTACAGCACAAACAGGTATCATAAATGGCTATAAGAAGAAAATGCAATAATAGATGTCAAAACACACAAATACAAAAAGTATACTCTTTCTTTACTATCTTCTGCTTCTTTTCCAGTAACCTTTTCCTTCTGTCACAATGTACTTCAATGATTATGTAAACACACAGAAAAATCAAAAATATAACTACTTTCTTTCTTATTGAATGTGACATATATGGCCTAATCCATAAGTGTTAACTAGCATGGATTTTACGTATTAATACGGATTGAAGCTATGCTTCATCAAGAAACATACATGAGCTACATAAACACACATATCACAGATATAGCTTAGAAAGTAAGCAACAACAGGAAGTTGTTCATATACAAATACCCGGTAGCTTGACTTAAAAGATAGGTTTTTTGAAAAGTATGATATAAGCATTGGAAAATATGAAAAGTTGTCAGAAATATAAACTACATATCCAATTAGACAGAAGTCGTTTTGAGGAATGTTATAGTCCGTTCAGAATCGTTTGCCGAGATGTTATGATTTATAATTCAAAAAGTTCTTGATGATTTCACATGAATTTTGGCATACGTTGTTAAAATGTCCATGTCGCGAAAACATATGTGTTACTTGATGTCTAGCTGTAACGGTTATTTGAAAGCGGCGAATTCTTTTGATGTTTGCCCATGTAAATATTATTTCGACCATAAACAAAATATTTTACAGTAATCTAGTGCAATGATGACCCATAGGCGTGTCCACAAAATTTTACATGGTGGCAGGTGTAAAAAAAATTTAAAATATATCTTTTGTTCGTAGAGTCAATTTGATATTGTTCCATGCTCTTGGTGTGAGTTTCACAAATGTTGTCGCTGCCTTTGAAATAAGTACATATATTTCTTCATGTAAGGAAATTTTGTCTGTAATAGTTGATCCAAGATATCTGAACTTCTGTATTGAATCAAGCGGGCTAATTTTTATAAGTAATGGTTGATGGTTTGCTTATAACATTTTTTTGAATTGCTTGGGTGGTATTGAGCAATGAAATGTTTTACAAATCAACTTGTAAATTTTGCAAATCAAACTTTTTTTAGTGTAGACTTAATCAGAGTAATGATCATTCATAATCAGACGAGTCAAATAGGTCGATTACTGTTTTCGGCTGAACAAACAACAAACCTTCCTTTTTCCAATATTCCTCTTCTTGGCGTAACACATGATCCTCACATTTCACCCAGTAGTCTTTATGTATATTTGATAGAGCCTGATTTGTAAGAGTCTCAATATCACATAATTTGAAAGTTGTATTTGTAGATGCTACGTGTCCTTTAACTTTTGCCCAAATTAGCTCTATAGGATTTAAGTGTGCATGATATGGAGGTAGTCTCAAACATCTATGACCATGTTCTTCAATTAACTTGTCTATTTTAAATATCTTTGTTCGTTGTGTCTGTTTTACAAGGTTAAGCAATTCGGGTTTCAAGTACCTGTCGGTAAATGGTATGTGTTCTTTTATGAGCCACGTTTTGATTGCATCTTTTGTACTTGATGATGTTGGGATTCTATCTTCTACGTTCACTACGTTATGATATGAAGCATTGTCCATTATCAGACAAGAAGGTCTATCTAATATTGGAAGAATAATTTTTATCGATCCAGTCTTCGAATATGTGCCCATTCATTTCGGAGTGGTAGTCTCTATTGTCAATGGATTTTGAAATGAAAATTAGATGAGCATTCTGCAACAACCCATTATGTCTGCTACCTGCATGTGCAACTATCAAACGTTGCCCTTTACTACTTGGTACTGATCTTTTAATACTTCCATCTGCTAACTGCCATTCCTTTTCATTTGTATGATGAGCGTTGATCCAAGTTTCATCTAAATACACAATATCATAACCATTCTCGCGCATTCCCTTCACGTAAATACTTGCTTCTAAGAGCTACCAGATGTGGCTTTTCACAAATAATGTTTTTTCCACCAGCATACTTTCTAAAGGTGAAGCCTGCATTTCTTACAGTTTTCCATAATAAAGTTTTTGATATTTCAATGTCGTTATTAGTTTTCAGCCAAATCTTCAACTTTCTAAGTGTCACTTCTTCGTTTTTATCAAACATTCTACATATTTCTCTTTTTACTAGGTCCTTATCGAAACTGTCTATCTTTTCTTTCCTTCCTTGCTTTCGTGAATTTGTTGGCAATAAATATCCGCTTGCTTCCACTATTCGATCAAATGAACGTTTACACAAACCTAAAATATGCATTGTTCTCTTCTCAGGATTTGATAAAGAACAATAAAGATGTCCCTTTTTACGCTCTCTGCAGAAGTATTGATAAATCTTTATAGCAATGTTATGCTCAGTAAAATATTTCGCTTTCAGATTCATTCTCACATAGACTTGCAGAAGGTAATATGCTTAGTGCCGCCTACATTCTGTAAATATTGAGACGTGCCTCTGACTTGTGACTTGAAATCGAGTCAATATCCGTTTTTGATTTCACATAATTCTAAGTTCAGGAAAAATAATATTTGGTGCTAAACGGGAATTTCCATATGTAACATTGCTTTATACAAATGTACAGTGGAAACAACTACTTTTAGAACGGTGCACATTCTACCGTGAGGGTCATGCCTTTATATTTAATAATCAGATGTGAGATGTAAGCATCTACATAATCCAGCGGTTGTTTATACTTTAGATTAACTTTTTTTTAATATAGGTTAAATAAGGTATCTTTGATACTGGATCACATTTCTTTGATAAAAAAATATTTCTATAGCGACATTATTATTCTAAACCTAACTTCAAATGATCAATCCAAATGAACAATACGTTTTTGATAAAAATAATTTAACATCTCGGCAAACGATTCTGAACGGACTATAATTACTTAATTGTGTACTTCTTCAATGTCTTCTTCAGAGAAAAGAGTTTAGAAAATGTTATTATTGATCTTAAAGGCAAAATAAATCTGGGTTACGACAAAGAGGAATTTTGTTAAAGTAAACAAAGGTTTTCATAATAATAGGTTTACATATAATATATGAGTATGCTTCAAATTAAAACCTTAAATATTATTTATTTGGTGAATAAACACCAAATGGTTGCAGCCAACCTTCGTTGCAGAGACAATACTTAATGAATTAATTTGGTGAATGTATTTAAAAAAAAATAAAACACAACTATCATTTTTCAATGTAGCCATAATACAAGTCCTAGAGCACCTATAAAGTGTTTGAATTGCTGTAGAATAAAATTCTAATAGTTATGCTTCTAACCACTCATGTACTATCTGATGTCCTCTTCATTGGTTGGTTGGTTGTTGATCCAGCAGTCCATGGGATCATGCCCTTTGACCCTATTGTCTTTCCCCAGGTGAATGATGGTTGATAGTATCCACACACTCTATTAATCATAGAGGATTTATTTTCAATATTGCCATTTTCCAGGATAAGTGCAATGCAAAGGAACAGTTTATCAAAGCACTTTATCCCAAACCACTATTAGCACTCAACAAGGCCACATTAGTTGTGCTCTCCATATTAATTAGTGGATGCAACTCTACAGCACATATTTATATGAATGCAGCTGATATCATTTGATAAATATGATTTGTGAACAGGATTGTTTAGTCCTTTAATTTTTATATGAAAAAGTAACCTGAATAAAATAAGTCATCAACATTGAAAAAAAATTTACATACAGTTAGAAAGAAAAAGAATCCATGAAAACCAAGATCCTTGAAAACAAAGTGTAATTACTGTTACAATAAAATGCAATATTTATTTAACTAATTCACTCCATGGTACAAATCAGTCAGAGCATATTGTTTTCTTTAATTAGCCACCGTCTCTTAATCTGCAATCAATTCTCCATAAATAACACCTGCTTTTGGAAGCCAGAAAGGCTTTGGAGTGAAAAGTTAATGTTGGTTAATGTTACAATAAATGAATAAAACAAATAAACAAATGATTAACTACATATCGCATTGATATAGAAGATACAAGTAATATATAGAGCACACCTACACACTAATCAACTTGCTACAATAATATCTTCTTCAACAACAACACACAGGATACAGTGAAGAATTCTGTAAATTGTTAGGTGACCTAGTTACGATGTTAATGATGCATTCTGGTATTTGTATTCTGCATGTCATACTTCCTCTCCCATGAAAATCTGTTAAATGACAAATAGCAGGTGCAAGTAAAGTCATACCAATGTCAAATGACAAATAGCAGGTGCAAGTAAAGTCACACCAATGTCAAATGACAAATAGCAGGTGCAAGTAAAGTCACACCAATGTCAAATGACACATAGCAGGTGCAAGTAAAGTCACACCAATGTCAAATGACACATAGCAGGTGCAAGTTAAGTCGCACCAATGTCAAATGACAAATAGCAGGTGCAAGCAAAGTCACAACAATATTATCAAATGCATAGACCTATATTAAAAGTATGTTAAGTTTAAGACATTTCAAATTAATATGACTGCATGTTGCTGAACTCTTTATCTCTATTATGGTTTTCCTGCCCTGCCATAATATACTTAGACATAACTATAAAAATGACTGATCAATGTTGATATTGTGTTTCACAGATCTAATCAAATCTTTATTAGTGCATCATAGGCATATTACATTTTCTTGACATAGACTACTTCAAGTAGTAGGCCCTATACTACCAGTAGTATACACTGATTTTTCAAACAAATGTATTCATCGTAAGATGAAAAATCTACTCTATGTTCAACTGTACACATCCAAATCTTAAAACTAAATTGAAGTTATTTTGATTGGATTTGGCCATAATAGCCCTCATTGTAATAATGTAAAATTATCAGTGCAGTAGTGGATTCTTTTTAGAAAAACCTTTTTCACTATTAGCCCTATGTTATATTACTTAGTTTAAAAATTATTTATATTCAGTGCTTTCTTTTTCTTGTGGTACATGGGTATATGCCATATTCTTACCATTTTTATACCTAAATTTGCTGGCGTTCAATTGTTATTTTAGTTCTGCACAAGCCTAAAGAAACTTCAGGTCCATAGAAAAGAGAAAGAATATTAATATGAACAACTCAGAAGTCCATCCCGTAGAATTTTGATTAATTAATTTTGAAAATGCTTAGGTAATATATCCTCATAATTAACATGAGGAACATATAACCAAATTTAAAAAAACCACTCCCAATTTATGACAGGAAATAGGCTTAATACTATTATGAAAATTGATGATTAGCTAGGTCATACTGCTACTGAGGGAGACGAAACAAAATATAGACTATCCAATTTTTGGGAAATGAAAAAATGTAAGTCTTAACTATTTGTTTTATGAACTATTTGTATGTGTAAATTATTACTAGAACAGTCACAATATAATTACTGAAATCTATCTTTCCTTAACAACCATTAAAAACAGTTACATTAAGAAATGTTAATCTTTGCCTCAACAATCCACTGAAAACTCTTTGATGTTGTCACCAGAAAATGTGCTACGCCATCTGAAACATATTTTTATAAGAAATTGAAAATGGAAAATTAATTAATTATGTTAGGACGTTAAGTAATTTCACATATCATGACTGAACTGTTACAATACCATGTCTAATGAAAGATTAGTTATTTAGTCAGTTAGCTCCATAGATATCACATAGGCAGTAATCATTTCTGCCTTTGTTGAGCTCCTCATTGTTAGTTGCTGTAGTTCTAATGTATTTCTTACACCCAATAGTGAGCTTTTTCTGTTTGATTGTTCTGTGTAAAGTTGTTTTGGGCAACATTCAGCTGTCATTCAGGTTTTCTGCTTCTGATATCTTCGTTTCCTTGCTGATGTAGTCTATATATGTTATAAATAGCAGGGGGATAATACATATCCCCACACATTAATGTCATTAAATGCATTAATGAGACCACTTATTCCAGATGAAGAGTTGGTTCACCAGTGGGTCAAAAAATATAAATACAAAATGTTTGGTGCAGCTACTGCACCACTTAACTGTGCCTAAAGGAAGTCTACATGCTGGGAGGACTGGCACATAAAATAAACACACTAGTTAGTCAATATTATATAACAGAACCCCATCGAGGCCAGAACCTTGAAGTGGTGATGGGGCTTAGTTAAGCCATCAGAGGCTGAAAACTAAGACTGGTCGGGCACTCCCACTCGAGCAGGACCATAGTCCGGCCCAAGTAAGCAGAGTGCTGAAGACGGAGGCAACCAGCCAAAAGGCGCACAGATAATCAGGTTGCCACGCATAAAACACAATGGAAACATGTCTGCATCTAATAAACGTTATGGTGCCTGCCCTGTGGCGGACGTTCAGGCAGGGACGGTGCCGGGCCCTATACCTCGAAAGGGCCCAACCTCAGTTACTGGAAGTCCTTCTCAATTGCCCCGAGGAGCCAGGAGGCAAGGGAATACAGCTACTGGCCAAACAAACAAACGACCAATAAAAATAATGCACTGGAATGCTGAGGGTGTCAACAGTAAAAGAGATGGATACAGCAAAAAATTGGAACTTGAAAATGTCCTCAGTGAAGAACAAGTAAATATATGCTGTATCCAAGAAACACACCTTAGCAGCGACATAGCCTTCAAAATCAGAGGCTACCAGTGCTACCGATCTGACCGAAAAGACAGGCGAAAGGGTGGAATTCTGACACTAGTTAAAAACAATATCAGCGCATGTCAGCTGGAAGTATACATGGACGGGGCAGAATACCAGATGCTCCACCTAAAAACAGACAGTGCAGAATTCCATCTCCTGAACTACTACTGCCCAAATGATAAAACATTGGCACTAGACACAATTCCAGACAAAGAAAGGCTTATGGTGTGTGGTGACTTCAACAGCCACTCTCAGAGCTGGGGCTACGATCATATCGACAAGAGAGGTGAGGAACTTGAGAGCTGGCAGGATGAAAATAATCTCATTCTTATTAACCAGCCAGCAGACTCACCAACCTTCTACTCGAGAGCATGGCACACCACCTCTACACCAGACCTGGCATTCTACTCACCAGGCCTGGAATGGAACATCACACGTGTCGTTGGAAAGCAGCTTGGGGGTAGTGACCACAGACCAGTATTTCTGGAAATTCACAATGAATATACCAAGGACAGCAGCACGCTCACTAGGTGGAACTATAAGAGGGCAGACTGGAAAATGTACCAGCATTTAACCAGTGTTCTAGCTAAGGACATGAACTTGGACAAAGACATCAATAGAGCAGTGAGTGAATTTAATAGATGTATACTACATGCTGCTAGTAAAACCATACCCAGGGGGGCACGCAAAAACTACAAACCCTACTGGAATGATGAACTGGAAAAGCTGCAAAATGAGATGGAAACATCTAGAAAGCAGGCTGAGAACAGACCTAGCCAAGAACATCACAACAAATATCAGCAAACAAAGGCTAAATTTCAAAGAGCCAAGTTACAAGCCAGACGGAGCAGCTGGAAAGAAAAAACAGAGTCGCTGAACCTAGAAAGAGATACTAGGAAATTATGGAAACTTGTAAAACAACTAAATGATGAAGGTACAGGGAGAAATACCAGGATCACACTTTATAAAGATAGAAACATTTTAACAGGTAAACATGCAGCTGATTACTTTGCAGATTCCTTTGCAGAAGACAATAACGTCAAAGTCAGCCCAGACAAACAACAGGAGGTTCGAGAGAACCAGCAAAACATTGGACAAGGTGAACCTATACCTGAAGTCATGGAGGCACCAATCACAATGAGAGAACTGGAGCATGCAATATCCAAATTGAAAATGAAAAAGTCCCCTGGAGCTGATGGAGTGTCCAATGAAATGATTAGAAACCTGGGAAGTGCAGCAAGAGCAAAGCTACTGCAGATCTTTAACACAAGCTGGTCCACAGGTAATGTACCACAGGCGTGGAGAGAAGCAATAATGATACCACTCCTCAAATCAGGAAAAGATGGCAACACAGTCTCCAACTACAGGCCCATCAGCCTCACAAGCTGTCTATGTAAAACAATGGAACGCATTATCAATCTTAGGATGCAGTGGTACCTTGAAAGTGAAAACCTTCTGGTATCACAGCAAGCAGGTTTCAGACAGTGCTACTCTACTGAAGATCAGGCAACCTACCTCTCCCAAGAGATTGAGGATGCCTTCCAAGAAAAGAAACTGGTACTAGCAGCATGGATAGACCTCAGGAAAGCATTTGATAAGGTCTGGAAAGAAGGGCTCCTAAAGAAATTGCGAAATTGCAGGGTTAGCTCAAGAATGTACAAATGGGTAAAAGCATACCTGCATAATAGAAGAGCCAGGGTACAATTAGATGGTCGCAAGAGCAAGAAAGTTCTACTGCGTCATGGAGTCCCCCAGGGAGGCGTCCTGTCACCCACACTTTTCTTGGTTTACATCAATGACCTAGTTGCTGAACTACCACATGGGATCAAAGTGGCAATGTATGCTGACGACCTGGTGATCTGGTGCACGGAAGAACATGCAACAGTGGCCACTAAACAAATACAAAGAGCTATCGATGCCCTAACCTTATGGGCTAATAGATGGTGCGTCAGCATTAACACAGATAAGTGCAGCACTACACTCTTTACCCTCTCACCAAAACAAAAAGCTGGTCATATCAAGATAGATGGAGAGCTCTTGAAAGAAGACAAACAACCCACATACCTCGGAGTTACTTTTGATGATAAGCTGACATGGAAGCAGCACATAAACAAAGCAACAACAAAAGCCAGGAGGAAGCTAGCTATCCTGAGAAAACTAAGTGGAACCACATGGGGAGCCAGTGGAAATATACTCAGTAAAGTTTACCAGCAAGGCATAAGACCACACCTGGAATACGGTTCAGCTGCGTGGTGTCCTGCATCAAACACCACATTACAAGATCTAGATAAAGTGCAAAACCAGGCACTTAGAATAATGTTGGGAGCAATGAAATCAACACCCATAGCAGAGATGCAGAAAATGGGAAGAATGCAAACACTTGGCGAACGCAGAGACACAAAAGTACTAATTCAAGCAGAAAAGTTTCAGTGTATGCCAAGTCATCCAATGAAGGAAAGATTCCAAAATCTAGCAATGGGACGACTGAAAAGGAGCAGCTTTATCCATCAAGCTAAACGACTCCGTAGACAACTTACAGACCTACCTGAAGTTGGCAGCCCCTTAAGGTCTGTACCAGAGCAAACCCCGTGGAGTGAAAGCCATGGAATGCCAATATACATTCAGACCCATGTGAAAGGAATACTAAGCGAGGACGAACAGAACAGTGTGCAGCGAATGACAATCACCCTCAGTTTCCTGGATGAGGAATATCCACAAGATATATGGGTCAGAGTGTACACAGATGGGTCAGCACAGAATGCTGTGAGGAATGGAGGTGCAGGTGTATATATAGAATATCCACACAAGCCTAGAGATAAAATCAGAACACCGACAGGAAAATTCTGCAATAATTATGATGCAGAAATCCATGCAATTAGTGTGGCAGCTAAAAAACTGCTGAACTCCAACTCTGACCTACAGCCTGTGGTATTCCTGACAGATGCAAGGTCAGTGCTTCAAGCTCTCCAGTCTGGAAAACTAACAGACTTAAAAAAACTACTTAGCGAATTGTCTTACCAGTATAGGGTAACCATGCAATGGATACCCTCTCACTGTGGAATACCAGGAAATGAAAAAGCAGACCAACTGGCTAAAAAAGGTGCTGCCGAAGACCAACCAGATATACCAATCACCTACCATCAGAAAAAACAGATGATAAAGTCAATAAGAAAGCCACAAACACCAACACAAGATGACTATCACAATATGAACAGATCAGAACAAGTTATAATTCTACGTCTCAGAACAGGACACAACCGACTCCGCAGTCACATGTATACAAAGTTCAAGATTGGCAACACAGCCATGTGTACATGTGGACAGGCAGCACAGAGTGCCAAACATATACTTCAAGAGTGTTCTGAGCATGAAACGCTGAGGCAGACATATTGGCCAGAGGAAACAACACTGGAATCAAAGCTCTATGGGACACTGTATGAACTACAAAAGACAGTGAGTTTTATTAAGGAGACAGAATTACAGATATAGACATGTTTCAAGTGAACGAAAGAAGAAGAAGAAGAATATAACAGAACATAATTTCATGTCTTATTTCTTTTAATAGCATATACCATTGTCAAATATAATAAAATATAGAAAAGATGTTAACACAAACTTCTGGAAAGTTAAACATAAGCAGTTAGTCTACAAGGATTAAATTACCAATGGGATGCAAAGGTATTTGCACAGGTATTTGAGTCTTGTCAAACTCCCACAGATAGCAGATAATCAATAAAGGCTCCTACTCGTGATGCACTCTAGTAACAGGCAGTTTCAAAGCTCGTGCGAAATGCTTGACTAACCTGGGGATCCAGTCTGGCCGTACAGAGTGAGAAAGAATTAGATTTTATTGCACTGAAGACAAATATCTTTTATCAGAGCTTCGCAGTCCTCACATTAAAATACCTGTAGCAGCACAATGAGGATTGACTATGACTGGCCTGGAAAGCCAATAACCATAACTCAAGTTTATAAGGAGCAACTCCTCTGCCCAGCCTGACTCATTTATTAATTGCAGTGTCTACATCTGAGGCAGCACAGGACTAGAGATCTGCATAAAGTGTAAGTGGCAATACTATACATTCATGACAATGAAATAAGGAAGTAATAATGAAGGCAGTATTCATGATCAAGAAAAAAGCCTCAAGTCATCTTCCACAAGAACTTTGCAGGAAGCCAATTCATCCAAGACTGCAGAAAAATGTGTAGAAACTCCAACACGGAAGAAGGTGTTCACAATGTTGGTAAACAACACACAATGCTAGTCCAATTCTACTGTCAAGTGTTTTAAAGTGGGTGAAGACAGAGGAGTTTAGAGGGCTTATTGTGGGTGAAGACAGAGGAGTTTAGAGGGCTTATTGTGGGTGAAGACAGAGGAGTTTAGAGGGCTTTTCTGGGTGAAGACAGAAGATTAGAGGGCTTATTGTGCTATCTCCTGTGTGGTATACCCCTATGACCATGACTAGTTATGGATATTATTATTTCTATTATATATTGGTACCAGTCTCTCAAATGATAAATGATTGTCTACCCACAGGTACATGGTCCATCTAATTGCATGAGACCAGTTTATTAACAGCAGAACACTTTCTACTAAATATAAGTAGTAAGCCCAAGTCCAACTTCCTGCCTACCATTTTCCACCTAGGAAACTGTTTTGGTCTATAAAATCCAAGGACACATAAAGCCAAATGGCTATGAGTTAACACTCATCACCTAGCAATAGACAGAGGGTAGTCAAAAGTTAGAAAAGTCCATACATATTACAGGAATGCTGAAAACGGATGTGCAAGGTCTAATTTAAACCATGGCACAATGTACTTCACACTCCCTGCCTTAAAGTACATAGAAATTTGTGCTGGTTACATGAGAGTATGCACAACTGAATAAACAACTATCAATAATAAATACTCATGAAACTTTGTAACAGTATAAAATATAGAATCATTTAAAAAATAAAATCCAAATGTAATAAGCAATAAAACCTATAAGAAATTAAGATACACCAGGTCATTTCACTTGCCTTCATAAGAGTCGGCTGCGTCTGCTTGGAGATAATATTCGTCTACTTGGGCTAGGAGATCGACTGCGTAGTCTGCGACTTGGACTCAGAGATCGTGCCCGAGGAGATATAGCACGAAGTGGGCTAGTTGTACGAGCAGGACTTCGAGACCTACGTGGTGTACCCTGCAGAATAATAGAAGATGTGTCCAAAGTTTACCTACTATAATAGTTCAAATGCTATACTTCCTGCCTGCATATTTATAATGGCTGCTTGAGTTCTCTTAAATAAACACAAATTAAAAGTTGCAGAAGACTGAGATAGTTGCATGTGGGTTTTCCACATATATTCTGTCCATCTCAATAGAACAGTAACATAATGACATCAGAGTTATTTTAATAAGATAAAGGTCATGAAAACTATTTATAATTCTTGTTTCTATTGTATGTCATCTTTTCATGTTCATATTTTAGGATTCATGTTTAAGCTAACAACCATTGCCTGCAAGATATTGTGGAACAATTCAACTAAATGTCTTCTTGGTGCAACAATTCAACCATCTTGGTGCTACAATTCAACCATCTTGGTGCTACAATTCAACCATCTTGGTGCAACAATTCAATCATCTTGGTGCAACAATTCAACCATCTTGGTGCAACAATTCAATCATCTTGGTGCAACAATTCAATCATCTTGGTGCTACAATTCAACCATCTTGGTGCTACAATTCAACCATCTTGGTGCAACAATTCAATCATCTTGGTGCAACAATTCAACCATCTTGGTGCAACAATTCAATCATCTTGGTGCAACAATTCAACCATCTTGGTGCTACAATTCAACCATCTTGGTGCTACAATTCAACCATCTTGGTGCTACAATTCAACCATCTTGGTGCAACAATTCAATCATCTTGGTGCAACAATTCAACCATCTTGGTGCTACAATTCAACCATCTTGGTGCTACAATTCAACCATCTTGGTGCTACAATTCAACCATCTTGGTGCAACAATTCAATCATCTTGGTGCAACAATTCAACCATCTTGGTGCTACAATTCAACCATCTTGGTGCAACAATTCAACCATCTTGGTGCTACAATTCAACCATCTTGGTGCAACAATTCAATCATCTTGGTGCAACAATTCAACCATCTTGGTGCTACAATTCAACCATCTTGGTGCTACAATTCAATCATCTTGGTGCAACAATTCAACCATCTTGGTGCTACAATTCAATCATCTTGGTGCTACAATTCAACCATCTTGGTGCAACAATTCAACCATCTTGGTGCAACAATTCAATCATCTTGGTGCAACAATTCAACCATCTTGGTGCAACAATTCAACCATCTTGGTGCAACAATTCAATCATCTTGGTGCAACAATTCAACCATCTTGGTGCAACAATTCAATCATCTTGGTGCAACAATTCAATCATCTTGGTGCTACAATTCAACCATCTTGGTGCAACAATTCAACCATCTTGGTGCAACAATTCAACCATCTTGGTGCAACAATTCAATCATCTTGGTGCAACAATTCAACCATCTTGGTGCAACAATTCAATCATCTTGGTGCAACAATTCAATCATCTTGGTGCTACAATTCAACCATCTTGGTGCAACAATTCAATCATCTTGGTGCTACAATTCAACCATCTTGGTGCTACAATTCAACCATCTTGGTGCAACAATTCAATCATCTTGGTGCTACAATTCAACCATCTTGGTGCTACAATTCAACCATCTTGGTGCTACAATTCAACCATCTTGGTGCAACAATTCAATCATCTTGGTGCAACAATTCAACCATCTTGGTGCAACAATTCAACCATCTTGGTGCAACAATTCAATCATCTTGGTGCTACAATTCAATCATCTTGGTGCAACAATTCAACCATCTTGGTGCAACAATTCAACCATCTTGGTGCTACAATTCAATCATCTTGGTGCAACAATTCAACCATCTTGGTGCAACAATTCAATCATCTTGGTGCAACAATTCAATCATCTTGGTGCAACAATTCAACCATCTTGGTGCAACAATTCAACCATCTTGGTGCAACAATTCAATCATCTTGGTGCAACAATTCAACCATCTTGGTGCTACAATTCAATCATCTTGGTGCTACAATTCAACCACCTTGGTGCAACAATTCAATCATCTTGGTGCTACAATTCAATCATCTTGGTGCAACAATTCAACCATCTTGGTGCAACAATTCAATCATCTTGGTGCTACAATTCAACCATCTTGGTGCTACAATTCAACCATCTTGGTGCAACAAAATTCAATCATCTTGGTGCAACAATTCAACCATCTTGGTGCTACAATTCAATCATCTTGGTGCAACAATTCAACCATCTTGGTGCAACAATTCAATCATCTTGGTGCTACAATTCAACCATCTTGGTGCTACAATTCAACCATCTTGGTGCAACAATTCAATCATCTTGGTGCAACAATTCAACCATCTTGGTGCAACAATTCAATCATCTTGGTGCTACAATTCAACCATCTTGGTGCTACAATTCAACCATCTTGGTGCTACAATTCAACCATCTTGGTGCAACAATTCAATCATCTTGGTGCTACAATTCAATCATCTTGGTGCAACAATTCAACCATCTTGGTGCTACAATTCAATCATCTTGGTGCTACAATTCAACCATCGTGGTGCTACAATTCAATCATCTTGGTGCAACAATTCAACCATCTTGGTGCAACAATTCAATCATCTTGGTGCAACAATTCAATCATCTTGGTGCTACAATTCAACCATCGTGGTGCTACAATTCAACCATCTTGGTGCTACAATTCAACCATCTTGGTGCTACAATTCAATCATCTTGGTGCTACAATTCAATCATCTTGGTGCAACAATTCAACCATCTTGGTGCTACAATTCAATCATCTTGGTGCTACAATTCAACCATCGTGGTGCTACAATTCAATCATCTTGGTGCAACAATTCAATCATCTTGGTGCTACAATTCAACCATCGTGGTGCTACAATTCAACCATCTTGGTGCTACAATTCAATCATCTTGGTGCAACAATTCAACCATCTTGGTGCTACAATTCAATCATCTTGGTGCTACAATTCAACCATCGTGGTGCTACAATTCAATCATCTTGGTGCAACAATTCAACCATCTTGGTGCAACAATTCAATCATCTTGGTGCAACAATTCAATCATCTTGGTGCTACAATTCAACCATCTTGGTGCAACAATTCAACCATCTTGGTGCTACAATTCAATCATCTTGGTGCAACAATTCAACCATCTTGGTGCTACAATTCAATCATCTTGGTGCAACAATTCAACCATCTTGGTGCAACAATTCAATCATCTTGGTGCTACAATTCAATCATCTTGGTGCAACTATTCAACCATCTTGGTGCAACAATTCAATCATCTTGGTGCAACAATTCAATCATCTTGGTGCTACAATTCAACCATCGTGGTGCTACAATTCAACCATCTTGGTGCTACAATTCAACCATCTTGGTGCTACAATTCAATCATCTTGGTGCTACAATTCAATCATCTTGGTGCAACAATTCAACCATCTTGGTGCTACAATTCAATCATCTTGGTGCTACAATTCAACCATCGTGGTGCTACAATTCAATCATCTTGGTGCAACAATTCAATCATCTTGGTGCTACAATTCAACCATCGTGGTGCTACAATTCAACCATCTTGGTGCTACAATTCAACCATCTTGGTGCTACAATTCAACCATCTTGGTGCTACAATTCAACCATCTTGGTGCTACAATTCAACCATCTTGGTGCTACAATTCAACCATCTTGGTGCTACAATTCAACCATCTTGGTGCTACAATTCAACCATCTTGGTGCTACAATTCAATCATCTTGGTGCAACAATTCAACCATCTTGGTGCTACAATTCAACCATCTTGGTGCTACAATTCAACCATCTTGGTGCTACAATTCAACCATCTTGGTGCTACAATTCAACCATCTTGGTGCTACAATTCAACCATCTTGGTGCTACAATTCAACCATCTTGGTGCTACAATTCAACCATCGTGGTGCTACAATTCAACCATCTTGGTGCTACAATTCAATCATCTTGGTGCAACAATTCAACCATCTTGGTGCTACAATTCAACCATCTTGGTGCAACAATTCAACCATCTTGGTGCAACAATTCAATCATCTTGGTGCAACAATTCAACCATCTTGGTGCTACAATTCAATCATCTTGGTGCTACAATTCAACCATCTTGGTGCTACAATTCAACCATCTTGGTGCTACAATTCAACCATCTTGGTGCTACAATTCAATCATCTTGGTGCTACAATTCAACCATCTTGGTGCTACAATTCAACCATCTTGGTGCTACAATTCAACCATCTTGGTGCTACAATTCAACCATCTTGGTGCTACAATTCAACCATCGTGGTGCTACAATTCAACCATCCTGGTGCTACAATTCAACCATCTTGGTGCAACAATTCAACCATCTTGGTGCAACAATTCAATCATCTTGGTGCAACAATTCAACCATCGTGGTGCTACAATTCAACCATCTTGGTGCAACAATTCAACCATCTTGGTGCAACAATTCAACCATCTTGGTGCTACAATTCAACCATCTTGGTGCAACAACTCAACCATCTTGGTGCAACAATTCAACCATCTTGGTGCTACAATTCAACCATCTTGGTGCAACAATTCAACCATCTTGGTGCAACAATTCAATCATCTTGGTGCTACAATTCAACCATCTTGGTGCTACAATTCAACCATCTTGGTGCTACAATTCAACCATCTTGGTGCTACAATTCAACCATCTTGGTGCTACAATTCAACCATCTTGGTGCTACAATTCAACCATCTTGGTGCTACAATTCAACCATCTTGGTGCAACAATTCAACCATCTTGGTGCTACAATTCAACCATCTTGGTGCAACAATTCAACCATCTTGGTGCTACAATTCAACCATCTTGGTGCTACAATTCAACCATCTTGGTGCTACAATTCAACCATCTTGGTGCAACAATTCAACCATCTTGGTGCTACAATTCAATCATCTTGGTGCTACAATTCAACCATCTTGGTGCTACAATTCAACCATCTTGGTGCTACAATTCAACCATCTTGGTGCTACAATTCAACCATCTTGGTGCTACAATTCAACCATCTTGGTGCTACAATTCAACCATCTTGGTGCTACAATTCAACCATCTTGGTGCTACAATTCAACCATCTTGGTGCAACAATTCAACCATCTTGGTGCTACAATTCAACCATCTTGGTGCAACAATTCAACCATCTTGGTGCTACAATTCAATCATCTTGGTGCTACAATTCAACCATCTTGGTGCTACAATTCAACCATCTTGGTGCAACAATTCAACCATCTTGGTGCTACAATTCAACCATCTTGGTGCTACAATTCAACCATCTTGGTGCTACAATTCAACCATCTTGGTGCAACAATTCAACCATCTTGGTGCTACAATTCAACCATCTTGGTGCAACAATTCAACCATCTTGGTGCTACAATTCAACCATCTTGGTGCAACAACTCAACCATCTTGGTGCAACAATTCAACCATCTTGGTGCTACAATTCAACCATCTTCGTGCAACAATTCAACCATCTTGGTGCAACAATTCAACCATCTTGGTGCAACAATTCAACCATCTTGGTGCTACAATTCAACCATCTTGGTGCAACAACTCAACCATCTTGGTGCAACAATTCAACCATCTTGGTGCTACAATTCAACCATCTTGGTGCAACAATTCAATCATCTTGGTGCAACAATTCAACCATCTTGGTGCAACAATTCAACCATCTTGGTGCAACAATTCAATCATCTTGGTGCAACAATTCAACCATCTTGGTGCAACAATTCAACCATCTTGGTGCTACAATTCAACCATCTTGGTGCAACAATTCAACCATCTTGGTGCAACAATTCAACCATCTTGGTGCAACAATTCAACCATCTTGGTGCTACAATTCAACCATCTTGGTGCAACAATTCAATCATCTTGGTGCAACAATTCAACCATCTTGGTGCAACAATTCAACCATCTTGGTGCAACAATTCAATCATCTTGGTGCAACAATTCAACCATCTTGGTGCAACAATTCAACCATCTTGGTGCTACAATTCAACCATCTTGGTGCAACAATTCAATCATCTTGGTGCAACAATTCAACCATCTTGGTGCAACAATTCAACCATCTTGGTGCAACAATTCAATCATCTTGGTGCAACAATTCAACCATCTTGGTGCAACAATTCAACCATCTTGGTGCAACAATTCAACCATCTTGGTGCAACAATTCAATCATCTTGGTGCAACAATTCAATCATCTTGGTGCAACAATTCAACCATCTTGGTGCAACAATTCAACCATCTTGGTGCAACAATTCAACCATCTTGGTGCTACAATTCAACCATCTTGGTGCAACAACTCAACCATCTTGGTGCAACAATTCAACCATCTTGGTGCTACAATTCAACCATCTTGGTGCAACAATTCAACCATCTTGGTGCAACAATTCAACCATCTTGGTGCTACAATTCAACCATCTTGGTGCTACAATTCAACCATCTTGGTGCTACAATTCAACCATCTTGGTGCTACAATTCAACCATCTTGGTGCAACAATTCAATCATCTTGGTGCTACAATTCAACCATCTTGGTGCTACAATTCAACCATCTTGGTGCAACAATTCAACCATCTTGGTGCTACAATTCAACCATCTTGGTGCTACAATTCAACCATCTTGGTGCAACAATTCAATCATCTTGGTGCTACAATTCAACCATCTTGGTGCTACAATTCAACCATCTTGGTGCAACAATTCAACCATCTTGGTGCTACAATTCAACCATCTTGGTACTACAATTCAACCATCTTGGTGCTACAATTCAACCATCTTGGTGCTACAATTCAACCATCTTGGTGCTACAATTCAACCATCGTGGTGCTACAATTCAACCATCTTGGTGCTACAATTCAATCATCTTGGTGCAACAATTCAACCATCTTGGTGCTACAATTCAACCATCTTGGTGCAACAATTCAACCATCTTGGTGCAACAATTCAATCATCTTGGTGCAACAATTCAACCATCTTGGTGCTACAATTCAATCATCTTGGTGCAACAATTCAACCATCTTGGTGCAACAATTCAACCATCTTGGTGCTACAATTCAACCATCTTGGTGCTACAATTCAACCATCTTGGTGCTACAATTCAACCATCTTGGTGCTACAATTCAATCATCTTGGTGCTACAATTCAACCATCTTGGTGCTACAATTCAACCATCTTGGTGCAACAACTCAACCATCTTGGTGCAACAATTCAACCATCTTGGTGCTACAATTCAACCATCTTGGTGCAACAATTCAACCATCTTGGTGCAACAATTCAACCATCTTGGTGCAACAATTCAATCATCTTGGTGCAACAATTCAATCATCTTGGTGCTACAATTCAACCATCTTGGTGCTACAATTCAATCATCTTGGTGCTACAATTCAACCATCTTGGTGCAACAATTCAACCATCTTGGTGCTACAATTCAACCATCTTGGTGCTACAATTCAACCATCTTGGTGCTACAATTCAACCATCTTGGTGCAACAATTCAACCATCTTGGTGTTACAATTCAACCATCTTGGTGCAACAATTCAACCATCTTGGTGCTACAATTCAACCATCTTGGTGCAACAACTCAACCATCTTGGTGCAACAATTCAACCATCTTGGTGCTACAATTCAACCATCTTGGTGCAACAATTCAACCATCTTGGTGGCAACAATTCAACCATCTTGGTGCAACAATTCAACCATCTTGGTGCTACAATTCAACCATCTTGGTGCAACAACTCAACCATCTTGGTGCAACAATTCAACCATCTTGGTGCTACAATTCAACCATCTTGGTGCAACAATTCAACATCTTGGTGCAACAATTCAATCATCTTGGTGCTACAATTCAACCATCTTGGTGCTACAATTCAACCATCTTGGTGCAACAATTCAACAATCTTGGTGCTACAATTCAAACCATCTTGGTGCTACAATTCAACCATCTTGGTGCTACAATTCAACCATCTTGGTGCTACAATTCAACCATCTTGGTGTGCTACAATTCAACCATCTTGGTGCTACAATTCAACCATCTTGGTGCTACAATTCAACCATCTTGGTGCTACAATTCAATCCATCTTGGTGCTACAATTCAACCATCTTGGTGCAACAATTCAATCATCTTTGTGCAACAATTCAACCATCTTGGTGCTACAATTCAACCATCTTGGTGCAACAATTCAACCATCTTGGTGCAACAATTCAATCATCTTGGTGCAACAATTCAATCATCTTGGTGCTACAATTCAATCATCTTGGTGCAACAATTCAACCATCTTGGTGCAACAATTCAACCATCTTGGTGCTACAATTCAACCATCTTGGTGCTACAATTCAACCATCTTGGTGCTACAATTCAACCATCTTGGTGCTACAATTCAACCATCTTGGTGCTACAATTCAACCATCTTGGTGCAACAATTCAACCATCTTGGTGCTACAATTCAATCATCTTGGGTGCTACAATTCAACCATCTTGGTGCAACAATTCAACCATCTTGGTGCTACAATTCAACCATCTTGGTGCTACAATTCAACCATCTTGGTGCTACAATTCAACCATCTTGGTGCTACAATTCAATCATCTTGGTGCTACAATTCAACCATCTTGGTTGCAACAATTCAACCATCTTGGTGCTACAATTCAACCATCTTGGTGCTACAATTCAACCATCTTGGTGCTACAATTCAACCATCTTGGTGCTACAATTCAACCATCTTGGTGCAACAATTCAATCATCTTGGTGCAACAATTCAACCATCTTGGTGCTAACAATTCAATCCATCTTGGTGCTACAATTCAACCATCTTGGTGCAACAATTCAATCATCTTGGTGCAACAATTCAACCATCTTGGTGCTACAATTCAACCATCTTGGTGCAACAATTCAACCATCTTGGTGCAACAATTCAATCATCTTGGTGCAACAATTCAACCATCTTGGTGCAACAATTCAACCATCTTGGTGCTACAATTCAACCATCTTGGTGCTACAATTCAACCATCTTGGTGCTACAATTCAACCATCTTGGTGCTACAATTCAACCATCTTGGTGCTACAATTCAACCATCTTGGTGCAAATTGCAACAATTCAACCATCTTGGTGCAACAATTCAACCATCTTGGTGCAACAATTCAACCATCTTGGTGCTACAATTCAACCATCTTGGTGCAACAACTCAACCATCTTGGTGCAACAATTCAACCATCTTGGTGCTACAATTCAACCATCTTGGTGCAACAATTCAACCATCTTGGTGCAACAATTCAATCATCTTGGTGCAACAATTCAACCATCTTGGTGCAACAATTCAACCATCTTGGTGCAACAATTCAACCATCTTGGTGCAACAATTCAATCATCTTGGTGCAACAATTCAACCATCTTGGTGCAACAATTCAACCATCTTGGTGCAACAATTCAACCATCTTGGTGCAACAATTCAACCATCTTGGTGCTACAATTCAACCATCTTGGTGCTACAATTCAATCATCTTGTGTGCAACAATTCAACCATCTTGGTGCAACAATTCAACCATCTTGGTGCAACAATTCAACCATCTTGGTGCAACAATTCAATCATCTTGGTGCAACAATTCAACCATCTTGGTGCAACAATTCAACCATCTTGGTGCAACAATTCAATCATCTTGGTGCTACAATTCAACCATCTTGGTGGCAACAATTCAACCATCTTGGTGCAACAATTCAACCATCTTGGTGCTACAATTCAACCATCTTGGTGCAACAATTCAACCATCTTGGTGCAACAATTCAACCATCGTGGTGCTACAATTCAACATCGTGGTGCTACAATTCAACCATCTTGGTGCTACAATTCAACCATCTTGGTGCAACAATTCAACCATCTTGGTGCTACAATTCAACCATCTTGGTGCAACAATTCAACCATCGTGGTGCTACAATTCAACCATCTTGGTGCTACAATTCAACCATCTTGGTGCTACAATTCAACCATCGTGGTGCTACAATTCAACCATCTTGGTGCTACAATTCAACCATCTTGGTGCAACAATTCAACCATCTTGGTGCAACAATTCAATCATTTGGTGCAACAATTCAACCATCTTGGTGCAACAATTCAACCATCTTGGTGCAACAATTCAACCATCTTGGTGCAACAATTCAATCATCTTGGTGTGCAACAATTCAACCATCTTGGTGCAACAATTCAACCATCTTGGTGCAACAATTCAACCATCTTGGTGCAACAATTCAACCATCTTGGTGCTACAATTCAACCATCTTGGTGCTACAATTCAATCATCTTGGTGCAACAATTCAACCATCTTGGTGCTACAATTCAACCATCGTGGTGCTACAATTCAACCATCGTGGTGCTACAATTCAACCATCTTGGTGCTACAATTCAACCATCTTGGTGCTACAATTCAACCATCGTGGTGCTACAATTCAACCATCGTGGTGCTACAATTCAACCATCTTGGTGCTACAATTCAACCATCGTGGTGCTACAATTCAACCATCTTGGTGCTACAATTCAACCATCTTGGTGCAACAATTCAACCATCTTGGTGCTACAATTCAACCATCTTGGTGCTACAATTCAAACCATCTTGGTGCTACAATTCAACCATCTTGGTGCAACAATTCAACCATCTTGGTGCTACAATTCAACCATCTTGGTGCTACAATTCAACCATCTTGGTGCAACAATTCAACCATCGTGGTGCTACAATTCAACCATCTTGTGCTACAATTCAACCATCTTGGTGCTACAATTCAACCATCTTGGTGCTACAATTCAACCATCTTGGTGCAACAATTCAACCATCTTGGTGCTACAATTCAACCATCTTGGTGCAACAATTCAATCATCTTGGTGCAACAATTCAACCATCTTGGTGCAACAATTTAACCATCTTGGTGCTACAATTCAACCATCTTGGTGCTACAATTCAACCATCTTGGTGCTACAATTCAACCATCTTGGTGCTACAATTCAACCATCTTGGTGCAACAATTCAATCATCTTGGTGCAACAATTCAACCATCTTGGTGCAACAATTCAACATCTTGGTGCTACAATTCAACCATCTTGGTGCAACAATTCCAATCATCTTGGTGCAACAATTCAACCATCTTGGTGCAACAATTCAACCATCTTGGTGCAACAATTCAACCATCTTGGTGCAACAATTCAACCATCTTGGTGCTACAATTCAACCATCTTGGTGCTACAATTCAATCATCTTGGTGCAACAATTCAACCATCTTGGTGCAACAATTCAACCATCTTGGTGCAACAATTCAACCATCTTGGTGCAACAATTTCAATCATCTTGGTGCAACAATTCAACCATCTTGGTGCAACACAATTCAACATCTTGGTGCAACAATTCAACCATCTTGGTGCTACAATCAACATCTTGGTGCAACAATTCACATCTTGGTGCTACAATTCAACCATCTTGGTGCTACAATTCAACCATCTTGGTGCAACAATTCAACCATCTTGGTGCTACAAGATTCAACCATCTTGGTGCTACAATTTCAACCATCGTGGTGCTACAATTCAACCATCGTGGTGCTACAATTCAACCATCTTGGTGCTACAATTCAACCATCTTGGTGCAACAATTCAACCATCTTGGTGCTACAATTCAACCATCTTGGTGCAACAATTCAACCATCTTGGTGCTACAATTCAACCATCTTGGTGCTACAATTCAACCATCTTGGTGCAACAATTCAACCATCTTGGTGCTACAATTCAACCATCTTGGTGCTACAATTCAATAACCATCTTGGTGCAACAATTCAACCATCTTGGTGCTACAATTCAACCATCTTGGTGCTACAATTCAACCATCTTGGTGCTACAATTCAACCATCTTGGTGCTACAATTCAACCATCTTGGTGCTACAATTCAACCATCTTGGTGCTACAATTCAACCATCTTGGTGCAACAATTCAACCATCTTGGTGCTACAATTCAACCATCTTGGTGCTAGCATTCAACCATCTTGGTGCTACAATTCAACCATCTTGGTGCTACAATTCAACCATCTTGGTGCTACAATTCAACCATCTTGGTGCTACAATTCAACCATCTTGGTGCTACAATTCAACCATCTTGGTGCAACAATTCAACCATCTTGGTGCTACAATTCAACCATCTTGGTGCTACAATTCAACCATCTTGGTGCTACAATTCAATCCATCTTGGTGCTACAATTCAACCATCTTGGTGCTACAATTCAACCATCTTGGTGCAACAATTCAACCATCTTGGTGCTACAATTCAACCATCTTGGTGCTACAATTCAACCATCTTGGTGCTACAATTCAACCATCTTGGTGCTACAATTCAACCATCTTGGTGCTACAATTCAACCATCTTGGTGCTACAATTCAACCATCTTGGTGCTACAATTCAACCATCTTGGTGCAACAATTCAACCATCTTGGTGCTACAATTCAACCATCTTGGTGCTACAATTCAACCATCTTGGTGCTACAATTCAACCATCTTGGTGCTACAATTCAACCATCTTGGTGCTACAATTCAACCATCTTGGTGCTACAATTCAACCATCTTGGTGCTACAATTCAACCATCTTGGTGCAACAATTCAACCATCTTGGTGCTACAATTCAACCATCTTGGTGCTACAATTCAACCATCTTGGTGCAACAATTCAACCATCTTGGTGCTACAATTCAACCATCGTGGTGCTACAATTCAACCATCTTGGTGCAACAATTCAACCATCTTGGTGTCTACAATTCAACCATCTTGGTGCAACAATTCAATCATCTTGGTGCTACAATTCAACCATCTTGGTGCTACAATTCAATCATCTTGGTGCTACAATTCAACCATCTTGGTGCTACAATTCAACCATCTTGGTGCTACAATTCAACCATCTTGGTGCTACAATTCAACCATCTTGGTGCTACAATTCAACCATCTTGGTGCTACAATTCAACCATCTTGGTGCTACAATTCAACCATCTTGGTGCTACAATTCAACCATCTTGGTGCTACAATTCAACCATACTTGGTGCTACAATTCAATCATCTTGGTGCTACAATTCAACATCTTGGTGCTACAATTCAACCATCTTGGTGCTACAATTCAACCATCTTGGTGCTACAATTCAACCATCTTGGTGCAACAATTCAATCATCTTGGTGCTACAATTCAACCATCTTGGTGCAACAATTCAACCATCTTGGTGCTACAATTCAACCATCGTGGTGCTACAATTCAACCATCTTGGTGCTACAATTCAACCATCGTGGTGCTACAATTCAACCATCTTGGTGCTACAATTCAACCATCTTGGTGCAACAATTCAACCATCTTGGTGCTACAATTCAACCATCTTGGTGCTACAATTCAACCATCGTGGTGCTACAATTCAACCATCTTGGTGCTACAATTCAACCATCTTGGTGCTACAATTCAACCATCTTGGTGCTACAATTCAACCATCTTGGTGCTACAATTCAACCATCTTGGTGCTACAATTCAACCATCTTGGTGCAACAATTCAACCATCTTAATCTTGGTGCTACAATTCAACCATCGTGGTGCTACAATTCAACCATCTTGGTGCTACAATTCAACCATCTTGGTGCTACAATTCAACCATCTTGGTGCTACAATTCAACCATCTTGGTGCTACAATTCAACCATCTTGGTGCAACAATTCAACCATCTTGGTGCTACAATTCAACCATCTTGGTGCTACAATTCAACCATCTTGGTGCAACAATTCAACCATCTTGGTGCTACAATTCAACCATCTTGGTGCTACAATTCAACCATCGTGGTGCTACAATTCAACCATCTTGGTGCTACAATTCAACCATCTTGGTGCAACAATTCAACCATCTTGGTGCTACAATTCAACCATCTTGGTTGCAACAATTCAACCATCTTGGTGCTACAATTCAACCATCTTGGTGCAACAATTCAATCATCTTGGTGCAACAATTCAACCATCTTGGTGCAACAATTCAACCATCTTGGTGCTACAATTCAACCATCGTGGTGCTACAATTCAACCATCTTGGTGCTACAATTCAACCATCTTGGTGCTACAATTCAACCATCTTGGTGCTACAATTCACCATTCAACCATCTTGGTGCTACAATTCAACCATCTTGGTGCTACAATTCAACCATCTTGGTGCTACAATTCAACCATCTTGGTGCTACAATTCAACCATCTTGGTGCAACAATTCAACCATCTTGGTGCTACAATTCAACCATCTTGGTGCTACAATTCAACCATCTTGGTGCAACAATTCAACCATCTTGGTGCTACAATTCAACCATCTTGGTGCTACAATTCAACCATCTTGGTGCTACAATTCAACCATCTTGGTGCTACAATTCAACCATCTTGGTGCAACAATTCAACCATCTTGGTGCTACAATTCAACCATCTTGGTGCTACAATTCAATCATCTTGGTGCAACAATTCAACCATCTTGGTGCAACAATTCAACCATCTTGGTGCAACAATTCAACCATCTTGGTGCTACAATTCAACCATCTTGGTGCTACAATTCAACCATCTTGGTGCTACAATTCAACCATCTTGGTGCTACAATTCAACCATCTTGGTGCTACAATTCAACCATCTTGGTGCTACAATTCAACCATCTTGGTGCAACAATTCAACCATCTTGGTGCTACAATTCAATCATCTTGGTGCTACAATTCAATCATCTTGGTGCTACAATTCAACCATCTTGGTGCAACAATTCAACATCTTGGTGCTACAATTCAACCATCTTGGTGCAACAATTCAACCATCTTGGTGCTACAATTCAACCATCTTGGTGCTACAATTCAACCATCTTGGTGCTACAATTCAACCATCTTGGTGCTACAATTCAACCATCTTGGTGCAACAATTCAACCATCTTGGTGCAACAATTCAACCATCTTGGTGCTACAATTCAACCATCTTGGTGCAACAATTCAACCATCTTGGTGCAACAATTCAACCATCTTGGTGCAACAATTCAACCATCTTGGTGCAACAATTCAACCATCTTGGTGCAACAATTCAACCATCTTGGTGCAACAATTCAACCATCTTGGTGCAACAATTCAACCATCTTGGTGCTACAATTCAACCATCTTGGTGCAACAATTCAACCATCTTGGTGCTACAATTCAACCATCTTGGTGCAACAATTCAACCATCTTGGTGCTACAATTCAACCATCTTGGTGCTACAATTCAACCATCTTGGTGCTACAATTCAACATCTTGGTGCAACAATTCAACCATCTTGGTGCTACAATTCAACCATCTTGGTGCTACAATTCAACCATCTTGGTGCTACAATTCAACCATCTTGGTGCTACAATTCAACCATCTTGGTGCAACAATTCAACCATCTTGGTGCTACAATTCAACCATCTTGGTGCTACAATTCAACCATCTTGGTGCTAACAATTCAACCATCTTGGTGCTACAATTCAACCATCTTGGTGCAACAATTCAACCATCTTGGTGCTACAATTCAACCATCTTGGTGCTACAATTCAACCATCTTGGTGCTACAATTCAACCATCTTGGTGCTACAATTCAACCATCTTGGTGCTACAATTCAACCATCTTGGTGCAACAATTCAACCATCTTGGTGCTACAATTCAACCATCTTGGTGCAACAATTCAACCATCTTGGTGCTACAATTCAACCATCTTGGTGCTACAATTCAACCATCTTGGTGCTACAATTCAACCATCTTGGTGCTACAATTCAACCATCTTGGTGCTACAATTCAACCATCTTGGTGCAACAATTCAACCATCTTGGTGCTACAATTCAACCATCTTGGTGCTAACAATTCAACCATCTTGGTGCTACAATTCAACCATCTTGGTGCTACAATTCAACCATCTTGGTGCTACAATTCAACCATCTTGGTGCTACAATTCAACCATCTTGGTGCTACAATTCAACCATCTTGGTGCTACAATTCAACCATCTTGGTGCTACAATTCAACCATCTTGGTGCTACAATTCAACCATCTTGGTGCTACAATTCAACCATCTTGGTGCTACAATTCAACCATCTTGGTGCTACATTCAACCATCTTGGTGCTACAATTCAACCATCTTGGTGCAACAATTCAACCATCTTGGTGCTACAATTCAACCATCTTGGTGCTACAATTCAACCATCTTGGTGCTACAATTCAACCATCTTGGTGCTACAATTCAACCATCTTGGTGCTACAATTCAACATCTTGGTGCTACAATTCAACCATCTTGGTGCTACAATTCAACCATCTTGGTGCTACAATTCAACCATCTTGGTGCTACAATTCAACCATCTTGGTGCTACAATTCAACCATCTTGGTGCTACAATTCAACCATCTTGGTGCTACAATTCAACCATCTTGGTGCTACAATTCAACCATCTTGGTGCCTACAATTCAACCATCTTGGTGCTACAATTCAACCATCTTGGTGCTACAATTCAACATCTTGGTGCTACAATTCAACCATCTTGGTGCTACAATTCAACCATCTTGGTGCTACAATCAACCATCTTGGTGCTACAATTCAACCATCTTGGTGCTACAATTCAACCATCTTGGTGCTAACAATTCAACCATCTTGGTGCTACAATTCAACCATCTTGGTGCTACAATTCAACCATCTTGGTGCTACAATTCAACCATCTTGGTGCTACAATTCAACCATCTGGTGCTACAATTCAACCATCTTGGTGCTACAATTCAACCATCTTGGTGCTACAATTCAACCATCTTGGTGCAACAATTCAACCATCTTGGTGCTACAATTCACCATCTTGGTGCTACAATTCAACCATCTTGGTGCTACAATTCAACCATCTTGGTGCTACAATTCAACCATCTTGGTGCTACAATTCAACCATCTTGGTGCTACAATTCAACCATCTTGGTGCTACAATTCAACATCTTGGTGCTACAATTCAACCATCTGGTGCTACATTCACCATCTTGGTGCTACAATTCAACCATCTTGGTGCTACAATTCAACCATCTTCGCGTGCTACAAATTCAACCATCTTGGTGCTACAATTCAACCATCTTGGTGCTACAAATTAAACCATCTTGGTGCTACAATTTCAAACCAATCTTGGTCTGCAACAATTCAAATCCATCTTGGTGAGCTACAATTCAACATTTGGTCGCTGAAACCATCTTGGTGCTACAATTTCAACATCCTTGGTGCTTACAATTCAACATCTTGGTGCTAACAATTCATATCATCTTGGTGCTACAATTCACCCATCTTGGTGCTACGGTGTAATTCACCCATCTTGGTGCGACAAATTCACAAATTCAAACCATACTTTGGTGCCAACAATTCAATTCATCATTGGTGCTAAAATTC